>JAYDZF010000005.1:2054511-2071957 GCA_034509105.1 Microcambeva barbata
GTGTAGGGGGTTAACGCATCAGAAGGTCATGAGTAGAGATCCAATTCCTGTTTACAGATCATCTTTCGTAATTAATTAGCATTTCAAAAGTTTGTCTAACAAATTAGTATGTAAATACAGTCCCCTAGGCTCTGCCGAACAGGCACTGATCCCCCATCATAAACCTATTTCTCAATTAACCTATCAATCCCTTTATCATGTCACAGATGATAATCATGATGAAATCCAATCTTTCAAGAAATGTCCACTAAACATATGAGACATTTACAGTAAATTTGTTTCTGATACATTACCTTTGCTCTGGAAGATTTTTTTATTTATTTTAAAGCAAACTGAATCTAATTAGAACACAAACCAAGTATTTAAGCTAATTGAAATTAACAATGTTATTCGTGTAGGCACTGGAAGGTTCATTCTAATGAACTTTATTGAACTGTATTATTTTATCTGAAAATTATTTTCTACTTTTCTAGAAGGTGGATAATCTGTTGCCTTATGTAGGCCTTGGTCTAACATGTCCATTTCCTGTCAGTTCTGCAGTTTTTGTCAGACATGGTTACTGATTACCCAATATGACACCATACCTCACAGGAAATGGTTCATTCACATGCAAGACATGAACAGTGACGCTTTACTGAGCGGCCTTGACGCTTTTATTGCTTCCTTCCTTTATTCACTTACTTACTCCCTAACAACACATAAGTATACTTAATAAATCCCTACATATATAATCATGCTCCACTGTAACTGCGAAATGTTAAAGAATTCATATTCCCAGTAAAGACGGTAAATATTTTTAAAAAATAACAGCAACAGTAACTTTCACACTATTTCTCAAAAATATTCTAGTTGATTGTGTCCTTTCAAATAATAATTAAAAATAATTTTACTGTCTTTATTATATCATTATTTTTTTCCAAAACATGTTGAATAAAAAAAAATCTACAAACTAAATGAGCAACTTATTGCCTTAGCAATGCACTGTTTTCACTCAAATGTGTAGGAAAAGACTTTAAGCAAATATATACCACATTACATTTTCTGACATCAATAATGCTGATTAGAAGATGAAATCAACCAACATGAATTTTCCCAAAAAATGTGTTTGTACACTTCAAAAACATGAAATGTATGTTTGTAGAGAAAGAGTAAGGATGTTGCAAGAAACAAAAATGAAAGAGCAAGAAACACTGTCAAATAGAAACTGAGATGAAAATGAGGTTCATTCCGGTCATTGTAGTGTGGGTGAAATAAAATGGACTTTAAACAATCTGACATTTCTAGTTCACTATGACTTTAGATATTTATTACCTTATTTGTATGAAAAAAACAATACATTTGAATACACCCACCTTTAAATTGTTATAACATCAAAACAGGAAATGAATTATTTGTCTAATTGGAAATAATTAATTTGATTTGTTTAAAACAGGAATTTAAAGAAGTCAACGTTTGATGAACATGAAAAAGCTAATTACTGTAAATTCAAAAGGCCAGATTTTCAAGATTTATATTCACATTGACTGAAAGACAGTAAAATAATTTAGAAAGGTAAATACGTTGGAAATATAGCAGGTAAATTATGTGTGATGACGTAAAATATTATTCCCTATTAATACTCCAGGTTAAACCCAGAGGAGTTGCAGCAGTGGGCAGAAATAGTTCATTCCTGTTTTAACAGCAGCATCAGCATCAGCTGTAAAATTAGCTATGTGTGACGCCAACCTGCGTCGATATAGCAGCCAAGGGGAGGAGATGCTCTCAGCACCCAGCACCCCACATCCTTATTCTTATTTTAACCCTAGCTCTCCCTGCTTGCATAGAACACAATATGTTATTTAGTTTAATATAAATTTGTATTCTAGTGTATTCAATTATTTCGTTTTAATTATTAATTCTTATTGCTGTGATGTTATTATTAGCAAATTTGTGTTTATACACAACTGTGTTTTTATACCGTGCATATGTGTTACATTTATTGTAACTATAATTCACTTAACTCCGTACTTAGCACAAATATGTTTAACATTCATTCTACATAAACTGGACATCGTATCAGTGTAATGTTCAATAAGACTTAGTCAAATAGGATGTATTAACATGTCCTCCATCTATTATTCAGAATCAGCTGATGTTAGTTATGGACCATTTGCACAATTCATTTAAATTAAACTCGTTGCTCTCGTGTATGTTAAATGAATGAAATATAAGAGTTTTGTGGTTCGTAGGACGTTAACCACAGAGCAATGTTGTTTGTTCTGGAGCCTTCTCTGCTCTGAACTAGAGTTGAACCTGTTCTTGAGTTGCCTTGGTTAATGAATCAAATCTTTAAACGGAATCATGACTCAAGTAAGAATCTGATTCAACTCGAGAAATATATATTACTAAAGCCTAAGTCTGTATTCTAATATATTCTAATCAGTACACTGATATTTTGCTTTGTGATGTATATATTTGAACGTTGGGTTTATTTAATCAAATATTTTCCACACTTTAATTTAACGTACAGTATTGCGCAGTCCGTCACTGCTATTAAGGTGGTGGAGCGTCTTCCGGTATCCCAGTGACACTTGTTGCTGTGTTTTGTGTGTATTATTTGGAATTCTGTTCCGCAGCGTTAGTTTGAATGTGTGTATATTTGTTTCATCACGTATTATTTCTAATGCTACTTTGACTGTAGCGCTATGTCGCTATATGAACAAGTGCTAGGTCGGATGAACGCACAAGTGACTAAAATGAATCAAATGAACCGGATCAGGTCGGGTATTTTTTTTAATGAATCAGATTTACCACCACTACTTTGAACCTCCTCTACTTCAGTTGCGACCAAGTTTCTATTGGAATGCTCACTGCGCATGCGCCTGCTTAGCGCCTGCGCAGTGGTGTGTTTCAGTGCGGCGGCGAAGATGGCGCGGCTCGGTGTGCTTGTGCTGTTTCCTCTCCTCTTCCACTCCGTCTTCTCCATCTCTTTCTTTTTACCCGTCAGAACCAGAAAATGTTTAAAGGAGGAGATACATAAAGATGTTCTGGTGACCGGAGAGTACGAGATCAGCGAGCAGCCCAACACTAAAGTCAACCTGAAGGTAGTGCTAATGCTAACACTGCTAATGCTAACTACAAGGCGACGTCAGCTCAAACGGCAGCTCCCTTACGCTGTATTGTTATTATTTTTATCGTTATATTCATAATGCAGCTATTATACAGTTAGTATATTGATTACGTTCTACTAAATTGCTTTGCGCTGAAAGGGTTTGTATAAGCCGTTTGTTGAAAATTGGAGTTTACATAGATTTTTAAATACAAAAACAATATTAGGATTGACGATTGAAAAAAGGTAAACATATGTAAAAAGTTATGTAATTAGAATGAACAGTTAATTTTGCAGAAACACTTCCTGGTTTCTCCAAGTATACCAGCTGTTTACATTAGCATAACTAAATCAAAATCATTAATATAAATAAATGATAAACAGAATAATTTATATAACAATGTAATTGACTATGAGCCTTACCTAATACATTCGGATAAGTAGAATAATAAACAATATAAAACATTTTCTGAAAAATACTAAATCTGAAAGTCTCCTTTTGAAGGCTCTTAAAAGCACTTTGGTCACCTGCACCTCCATGGACTCTCATCTCTTAATGGCAGGTGGACACTTAATTCTATTTAGCACCTTCTAATGCCTGGTAGCTGAAATGTCACTGATGTTGACTAAAGTGTTTGTTGAGGCAGAGTAGCAATTGTTTAATGGGGGAAAAAAACAGTTACACCCTCAAAAGTGTTGGCAGTTGCTGGCAATCTTACATAGCTAATCTGTTTTTGATTTTATATGGTTGTAGATAACTGATTCTTCTGGCCACATCCTGTACACCAAAGATGATGCCACGAAAGGCAAGTTTGCCTTCACTACAGAGGACTACGACATGTTTGAGGTTTGCTTCGAGAGCAAGTCCCAGATGGGTAAGTGACTTCATTTGACTTCATGCATTAAAGTTGTGTCTTCAGTTTCTAGCAGTAAGGTGAATCCTGCTTTGGATTCTCTCTCTGCCATGTTTATAAGAAATATGTATGCATGATGTTGATACTTAATTTCCCTTTTCATTGTGTAGCACTTGGACGAGTTCCTGATCAACTGATCAACCTGGACATGAAGCATGGAGTGGAGGCAAAAAATTATGAAGAGGTTTGTACAGTTCATGTTTCATGTAAATCCTGGTGCTCTGGTCATTTTTACTTTTTCACGCACCTCTGTTGGGGTGGGGCTGGTATGGCCAAATTGGTCTTTTTTTAAATAATAAATTGGGGTAACAGTAAAAGTCTATTCAGCAATGCAGGGATGTACATAAGTGGTGTGCATTGTGTGGTATTCAGTATAATAAGAAGCAAGTTTAGTTTGCTACATGGAGCAGTTAGCTTCACTACACAGGTTCATCACAAGGCAGTTGTGTATTTGGACTTCAGATTGGAAAACCTCACAGAAATTAATTGAACCCAGGATTTGCTTGCAGGGGGTTAAAAGTGCTTACACACTCATCCACCGTAAAAGGTTTCCTCATAAATGTTTTCTTTCCTCTGTCGCCCTCTGCTGGTTTACAGCGGTTTTTTGAACTCTATCTGAGATCATGTCATAAAAAAAAAGAAAATGCGACATTACTTGATTTTTATTTTAATTTTCTCTTTGTTATTATTAATCTACTTTTTAAAAAAGAAGTTTGATGATTTTGAACAATCAATGATTTTGAAAGGAAGGAAGGAGAGCAGTCAGGAGGGTAGTGATGAGCAACAATGTCTAGACCAAAATGTTATGTTTACCCCTGTATAAGGAATCGATGGAAAGGTCAGACATTACACAAGATAAATGTTCAGAAAGTGTATCTAGGCCTCAACGCCCTCTAGTGTTTATCAATTTAAGTGTCGTTTTGAAAAGCATTACCATGTTTTTTTAATAGCAAAAGACACCTCTAATTAGAGCTTTTTAGGTGGCCTTAATTATAACCAATGTTTGATTGTGATTCATCATTATTCGGTCCAGCGCTCATTCACACAGATAGAAATGTAACATATATTGTGCTGTTATGTTTCACTTTTTCATAACCTTCTCGTTCTTTTCCAAGGTGGATTAAAAAGCATGTAATAATTTCTTTCAGGATTTCCTAAATACATAAACAGAATGAATAAGAATTCATCTGTTGAGAATTTCTGGACTTTGAAAATGGAATGTTTGAGGGCCCTCAGTGCAGTGATGTTTCACTAGATCAGATATGTTGCACTTTTTCTGAAGTTGTTTTTTCCCCCTTATCATTTTCAGATCGCCAAGGTGGAGAAGCTTAAGCCTCTGGAGGTGGAACTGAGGCGTTTGGAGGATTTGTCCGAGTCGATTGTTAATGACTTTGCATACATGAAGAAGAGAGAGGAGGAGATGAGGGATACCAATGGTGAGAAATTAGGATAGGACTTACAACAGTCCTGAAGGTGGCGGTTAGTAGGTTGTCTGTACATGGTCTTTTTGAACTTTAAAGCCTTTTCAGTAAAGTTACTTCATTTCTTTCTATCACGTACTTGGTTAAATGACAAAGTGAGTCTGATATTTTGTAAACAGTGCTGCGAGTTTTCAAGTTTAGCCATTTCAAGACCATGACGATGTATTGCTTTGATCTTTTCTGCAGAGTCGACGAACACCCGTGTGCTGTACTTCAGCGTCTTCTCCATGTGCTGTTTGATCGGACTTGCCACATGGCAGGTCTTCTACCTGCGCCGCTTCTTCAAGGCTAAGAAGCTTATTGAGTAAAGGATATCTGCCAATCAGAGACCAACAAGCCCCTTCAATATTTTTTTTTTGAAAACCCAGTCTTGTTATTTACTTTATAGTGCGGGCAAGGCTTGTTTGATATGTTGTTACAGGGAATATGGCGGCCATATTTTACAGTCTGTGTGCATCACTTTGATAGACCTCATTTTGTTTTTATTTAGGCAATAAAACTCACCACTTACCATTTTATTGACTTTGTGTTTGTGATGGCTTGGATTGTATGGTGACCAATATGGCGATCATGTTGGAGATATTCCTGGAGCGTGTCATAAGTTCTTTGCTCTTCAGTTCCTCAAAGTAACAGTCGAATAACGTAATGAACTTTTCCATGAACTGGTAATTTATTTCATGATGTTACACACCAATCAGATTGATCTGCTCCATTTTTTCTTGTCGTCTCTGAACAGGTTTTCTTAACTTTCAAGATGTTCGATTTATTTAGGTGTTTAATATAATTTTAATATGGTGAATGATTATTTTGGCTTGTTTATGGAGAATATGCTTGTTTGGGGAGGGGGTATTTGTAATTATTCAGGTTTGGTTTATTGATTTTTGGGAAAACTGTATTGTCAGTTAATAAAGTTTACCAGGTAAACCAGTGTCAGGATTATTAACTTTTACACCTGGTGATGATCGTGTTAGCAAAATTGGTATAAATCAATTTAACAATAATGTCAGTCAATAAAAGTTTATTTTATTTTTTTATTTAGGATGTTAAGCTTTTCGAATCCTGAATGTATAATTGGCTGAAGTGGCTGATGAAGTGGCTGAGGTGCTGGATTAGTAAACAGAAGGCTGGTGGTTGAGATTTCAACTAAAACTTTTGGTCCTTGGGTGAGGCACTTAAACCTCAATTGTTGCATTGTATACAGCTGCAATTTGAAGTTGCTTCTGATGCTTTAAATACAAACGTAATTGCTTAAATGTAGTGAGACTTTGGTGTTTTATTTTATACATTAATATTTTATTTGTTTAATCTAGATCAGTTATAATGGGAAGTTTTTTTACCAATCAGACCATCCTTGCCAGGGTCGTTGAGAGTCTCGTACTTGGGAATTTATTATATACACAGTGTCTAATAATAAAAGGCCAACTCAGGGTCTTATGCAACTACATAGTAGCCAACCCACCCTCTGCATGTATGGAATGTGGAAGAACTTTAAATGTTTTGGGAGAAACTTGCAAAACCCATCGGAGAGCAAAGCCGGATGAGGATCAAATATAGGTGCACAAGGTGGAGGCTTACTTAATGGTCAATTAAAGAACAGTCTTGAAAATACTTTTCAGAATATCAGCGTGATCAATGGGCGGGGTTTGTATCATGTACGACATGACATAACGTACTTACGTCATTACGTTTAGCGACGTCGCTACCGAGCGGGAAAGTTCATACGGATCTGAGGTGGACAGAATTAGGTGAGTAACTGCTGACTTTATTATTTTTTTAATTGATCGCACAAAAACTAGAACAACATTTGAATAAATTAACCAGCAACTCGAGCTCGGTTAGTTGATTTTTAGTTGTGACATGATTTAAATTATTAGTCGAAATGCTACGCTGCTAAGCGCTAGCTGGAACTGCGCGATTCTCTGCTTACATAACGCACATCAATAAACTCATTGTTCACACGGTAATCATAATTATAACGCGGAATTGCATCCAATAATGTCAACACTATATACAGTTCGGGTTAGAGTCAAAACATTCCCTTTACAAGGGCTTTGACTCGGTAAAGAAACGGTTGTATCCTAGCATAAGTATAAGATTAATTTGGAACATTATGTGATGCCTCTAAAACCAACGATTTACTGTATTCTCAACAACTACTGGATCACTTTAAAGACAGAATGAACAGCACAAATGTTCTAGCAAACAAAAATAGAGAACAGAACGAAGAAATGTGGTGAAACAGTGGTACACTTACTTTCTCTTTATTCCCAAGAGTAGCCAGGTGGTTGGAATACTGGACTGGTAATCAGACTGTTGGCAGTTCATGACCTACCGATGGCAAATCAGTGTTTTAATTGCTGTTTTAATTGCTCTGTTTCTTAAATAACAAAATATGGAGTCAGGAAGTCCAACACAATGTTTCTTTTTTACTTCTCATGTTTGGAGTTGCAACAGGAGATCATTTGTCTGCATACTGTGTATTGCACAGCTTTATGTTGGTAGCCACTCATCCTTGGTGTCTTTAGCTGACTGGGGGACATTTAAATTTCCAGCATTTAGCAGACGCTTCTATCCAAAGCGACTTGCATCTGGGTCCTTTCTGTCTGGAGTTTGCATGTTCTCCCTGTGTCTGCTGGGTCCCTGTGCTCCAGTTTCCTGCCACACTCCAAAAAACATAAAACTAAACTAAATATCTGCCATGTTCCCAACTTAAGTGTCAGTCGTGATGCTAAAATCGAACAAATGAACTGAAAATCTCAGACCTGTGCACTGCTTTCCAGGTTAAGATGGCGATGAGTGTGAGTCGAGCAGAGGTGGAGGCAGATGTTGAAGAGGAGGAGAGTTTCGGCCCACAGCCACTGAGCCGCCTGGAGGTCTGATGTTCTTGCCTATTTAAGATCATCTAATGTTGCATTATGCAGGCTTTAGCATAGTGCATGAATGTAAATTATCTGACAATTGCTGATGTAGATATAGAGTATAATTAACTGATTATACAAATACTGCCGTAAGTAAAACAATTAGGCATGTAAAGTGGCATAATGAGTAATAAAATAAATACAGTATTATTATTAGTTTGTGGTTATTGTACATTTTTGAGATGCTCAATGCTTTGGCTTTTTTTTTTGTCATGCAGCAATGTGGGATCAGTGCAAGTGATCTAAAGAAACTGGAGGATGCCGGGTTCCACACTATTGAGGCTGTGGCCTATGCTCCCAAAAAAGAGCTTCTGAACATCAAAGGCATCAGTGAAGCTAAAGCTGACAAGATCTTGGTGAGAATCCATTCTTTGTGTTTGGAGTGTTCTGGTCTATTCCTGCTATTAAATACACGTCTTGATGCAGGGAGAGGCGGCAAAGCTGGTTCCGATGGGCTTCACTACAGCTACAGAGTTCCATCAGCGCAGAGCGGAGATCATCCAGATCTCCACTGGGTCCAAGGAGCTGGACAAACTACTGCAGGGTGAGAAATGAACATGTGGTGGTTATTGGGACCTCTGGTGCTTCCCTCATGTTCCTAGTAACGCCGTTTCCGTCTGTGTAGGAGGTATAGAGACGGGATCGATCACGGAGATGTTTGGGGAGTTCCGGACAGGAAAGACGCAGCTGTGCCACACTCTGGCTGTGACGTGCCAGTTGCCAATAGACCAAGGAGGAGGAGAAGGTAAAGCGATGTACATCGATACGGAGGGAACGTTCAGACCTGAGCGGCTTCTCGCCGTTGCTGAGAGGTACGACAGTTTCAAGATTTTAAGAAAAAGTTTTAAATTCGCAGTCTAACATCGTAGTGATCGTTTATTTAGTGTGAATGCTTTGCTGCACCAGGGTCTGGACAACTTGACCTATGAACGAATGTACAATATCTGGTCATCATATAAACAAACAAAATAAAAAACAGTTGCTGAACGCTGTGAAATTGCTTTTGTGTGCTTGTGAAGGTACGGGCTGGTTGGCAGTGATGTTTTAGATAATGTCGCCTATGCCAGAGCTTTCAACACGGATCACCAAACTCAGCTGCTCTACCAGGCGTCTGCAATGATGGCCGAGTCCAGGTAACAACACTGCCGTTCCTACTGGGGCCCCACATGCTGCATCCTTTTAGCCATTGTTGGTGTGCTGCTGATATCTTCCAGAATGTAATGGAGTAGTCTCTCTCTCTGCTTTCCTCAGATATGCTCTGCTTATAGTCGACAGTGCCACTGCACTGTACAGGACGGATTATTCTGGAAGAGGTGAACTTTCAGCCCGTCAGTGCCACCTGGGACGTTTTCTCCGCATGCTGCTGCGCCTCGCTGATGAGGTGAGAACACGGTGCCCATGATGTGGGACATGAGAGACACCTGCCTGTGTCTCTCAGACTGAAAGTCTGTTTTGTCTTTTTGTAGTTTGGTGTCGCTGTGGTCATTACCAACCAGGTTGTAGCTCAGGTGGACGGTGCTGCCATGTTCTCAGCAGACCCCAAGAAGCCGATCGGTGGAAACATCTTGGCACATGCCTCTACCACCAGGTGATCACGAATCCACCTCCTCCTGCTGTCCACCTTCAGTACAGCCTGTTGTGTCCCAAATCACACACGCTTCATGTCTTCTTGACCTTTTTCTCTTTCAGGTTGTACTTGAGAAAGGGTCGTGGTGAAACGAGGATCTGCAAGATTTATGACTCTCCGTGTTTACCTGAAGCAGAAGCTATGTTCGCCATCAATGCAGATGGAGTCGGCGACGCCAAAGACTGAGGGGAGTGGGGGTCACTGTCTTTTCATGATGCACACGGACCGTGGCCAGAACACTCTCTCACTGTCTTGCTGTGTGTGGATCAGCTAGAGGATTCTGTGTATCTGCATCTGTGCTAGAAAGTTCATAGAAAAGTCTGGACTAACGAATACTGGATTTCTTTCTCAAAACATTTTGAGAAAGCTGCACTAGTGACATCAAGATGACCGAGATCCTTTTTTCTTTTTCAAGGGGGCCTTGCTCAGGAGTCTGGTGGTGTCGGGTACCCTTGATGGCCATACTAGATACCAGACTTGTCTTCTTGTTTGATCCAAACTTACACCCCCAGTCCACCCAAATTCACCTGACACACATCTAGATGCTAAGAACCAAGTGATCGTCCACACACCAGACTGAAAATGTCCGAACCAAGTCAACCACCTCGTAAACCTCACATTTGTTTTTGTTAGATAATGCCACTGGGCTGTTACTGGGAAATTTAATGCGGCTCATGATGGTGAAGCGCCATCTTCAGGCTGACCGTGAACACTGAACTATGTTGTGTTGGCGCTGGGAAAACAGTAAACTGTTCTGCTTTGAGTGAAGATAGCAGGTACAGCGCCCCCTCTAGGTGGAGAAAGACTACTGTGAGAGTACTTTCCTACCGTTTTTTTATTTAAGGTAGTGGTGATGAATAGGCTTGATTTTGTTTGCTCATTTGATCTTCTGTTTGTTATAGAACTCTACTTTCTGTACATAAATTAATTAAATGTTTTATTATTACTGATTCATTGTGCTCGTCTGATTAAGTTACTTCTGTAAATCCTGTGAGACGGTATGTGGACAGGTCATATTTAGTGATTAAGGTACTGGTGCTGATGTATACTGGCCCACCTTGTAAAGATTGGCACTTGAGCCAGGCTTCTGTCGCTTGGATTGTATTTACTCACAATTAGAAGTAGAGAAATGAAAAACATTTCTGGATGCATTTGCCTCCTTTTGTTTGTTTCAGTAATTTAGATGCAAACAATATGGGACCATAGAACAAAAGTAATTACAGAGAAAAATAAACATTAAATTGTGATGTCGTTTTTATTCCTTTTCACAGAGACATGGAATGTTCATAATGTTTTGACTTTACAACAATTAGTTTAACACACTATTAAACATCAAACAGGATGATAAATTAAAAAAGTATTAAAATAAGTTTACAAGTGTTAAAACTGAGCGGAAATACTCGTTCTGTACTGAAGAATTAAGTTAGACTTCACCTAAAGACTTCAAGCTGTCAAGTATGATATAACATCAGAACACTTCATGCTTCCTGCTTCTTTTGGGCTCTGGGCTAGATGCAGGGTTCAATATGACGAATAATGGAAACTAGAATGATTGTTGGAATGATTTAATCCTAAAACTGTTCACACAATTAACATTCACTTTGTTCCCTTTAAATAGTTTAGTGAAGATTAAAACATTTAAACCTTTATCTCAATGTTCAGCAGAGCTGTCAATCAAAGACTGTAGCTCCTCCTCTAATTTAGAGAGGCACGCCTCCTGTGGATTACAACACCCATCAGTCTTTAAATAAATGTTACATATGGAACAAACAGGCGGAGAGTCAGTAATTATTACCTGGTTGATATGGGCAGGTGTATTCAGTGCCAGTTGTGCCCAATTTCTTGCCTCTGAAAGATTCCCCAATTCTTTATGACACTAAAAATTCACACAGTACAGACAACAATTTAATATTCTATATATACACACACACTCATGTTTTGTGCTTGACCAATTTCCCATTTGCACTGAGCTGGTGGCATAACACTGGAAATAAAGACAGCCTGAGGAGGTGTTTACACTGCCAGCATCTACATGTGTTCATCAAAACAATGATCATAAGAGGATTACTTACCTTAGCAATGTAGAGTCTCACTGGTCTGGAGGATCCAGGGTTTAATTCTTCAGCCTGAACACAACAACATTTTTCATTGGAAAAAAATGCACTTATCTCACATGCTGCAGTTGGATCAATATTTTCCCTATGGATTCTCATTTCCAAAAAAACCCAAACAAAAACATTTTTCAGTGTTAATATGTATCCTCATGATGGGTTCATGTTTCTGCAGTCTGGGCGAAGATAAGAAACCATTAAACAAGATGATGAATGGATGGAAGTAAACTGACTGAAAGTAGAAGTGCCAACAACAGGCCTTGAGTTTTTGTGAATGAAGATTCTTTAAATATATATAATTACATAAAATTCTCAGAGGTTTGCATGGGTGTGTATGACCTTCAGAAAGTTCTCTAGAGCAAGGTGAACAGAAGACGATGGAGAAACTTCATACAGTGCTGCTGCTGCTTTCTGCTCCATCCATGACAACATGCTTATCTACAGACAGACAAATTAGTTGAATATTAATAAATCATACCTGATCAAAGATTGAGGTGCCAAGGAAAGTGACAGAAATCCACCTGAATCCTATTTGATCCTACATGAGAACTATTACAGTGTGGAACTGCATGTGTGAAGGGACCAAAGCCAAGGCATTGTCATTAAAGGTAAGCTGGCAATTATAATGGTTTTCATGCATAATAAGCAAAAACAGTGAACAAGTGTGTAACAAACACCTCATAGCACCAGCGTCCAAGCAGGTAGAAACACATGGGGTCGTCATCACCCAGTGCTATTGCTTGATCCAGATGTTCCTAATTAGAAACACAATCAAATACAGTTCATGCAGGTTTTGGTTTATTTTTACAGAAAAGCAGTAATGTGCGTCAGATATTTAGGGGTTGTGGTTTGGCCATTACAATCCTGAACATTTATGTTATAAGTATAACGTATTAAAACATGTTGTATTCTTGTAGTTCATTTTTTTAACCGGTGAGTAACTTATGTTATCAGCAGGAGAGCATTTAACATTAAGCATCACATACCTTCAGAATGTGGCTGCTCTTTAGTTTACTGTGCATGCTGCCACACTGTGATGACTGACCTGTCAATACAGCAAACCTGCCAACACACAGACACACTTTTCACATCACCTGTGTGGTAACGTGTACACAGATTATGACTGAACGCCTCATCTTTAGTTCTCAACAAATGTATCACACACTACGAGGTCCTGACACATACGACGTCCATTTTGCATTTGTAAAAATCCTCAGAAATCAGCTAGATCAACCCCCGCTTGCCTTAGACATGGCAACCTGTAATTGGCTAACAGCTTACATGACTGTTGAGATTTAAAACAAAGAACAAGCAACTAATTTCATAGTTCTGAGCATGGAGAAATCAGGCGGTTGGGCAACTTGTCTAGTTGAAAGTATTCTGTGCACTACCATACAAGTTAAACAATTAAGCATGCTTTGTTTACCCTAGTGTACAAGCACCTTGCTTGGTGTGTGTGTGGCTCACCACTTATGGCAGTCAGCATTAAGGCCGTTTCTCTGAAGTGCAGCCTCAGCTTCATCACGACCTGCAGGATCAAAAGACGAACTCTTCATCAGATTCCAATAATTATCAAAGAGAGATCAGGATGAATGACACAACCGAGTTTCTATTAGCACTCCTAACTGACTGCACAGAAATATATTTGAATCGTGATGCTCTCATCTCCATATTTTACAGTAAGTTTGGGATGCAGAAAGTGTAATTAATTATTTCATGCAGTAGCTATTGTTCCAGAAGTTCTTCAGAGTGTCGTGATGATCACTGAGTAGAATGCCCTCAACGTCACAAAAACATCTGTGTGTGCGTTTACCTAGCTCAGCATAGTTACGTCTCTCTTCCTCGTCGTCTGAATTCTCACACATATCGTTATAGGCTCGAGCCAGTCGCCACAGGAAATCTATATTATCACCATACTGCGTGGACAAAAACACACACTTTCAATTCTATCATGCAATTATCATAAAAGACCGGGTTATAAACACAGATGTTTAATAGCATGTACATTTAATGCTTTGCTGACATTTAAAGCAAAGACTCAATGGCATAAATCACATTAAACAGATTATTCATATGGACAGGTAGCAAACTCTGTCAAACATCCAAATTGAGGTAATGCAAATAGGATATTTTTGTGAGATCCCACAGCAATAATGTTAAAAATGACTTTATTCTCTTAGATTTTTTTGTCTTACTATTTTGTGTAGTAGTGGTGACAGTATTACTAACACCAACGACCCTTACCAGTGGCTTATTCTCTCTGAGCAGATTAAACCCTTTAGACTTTTTCCCAGAATCTCCTGCATGCAGCACGTCGCTCTGTGTTAGCAGCAAAGTGAGTTCAGGACTCATCACTACTTTTTCTGCATCACCGTCCAGATCGTCTTCCTCAGATTGCCCTTCGTCAGGCCTCAGTGTGAGAACTGTAGCACAGCTGCGCTCTTCTTCCTCATCTGGAAACATCCGTTCATACAAACAGTAAAGCAACACTAAGCCAAACTCAGCGCTGTGTCCTGAATCACATAACACTCCACATGGCCTAAATTCAGAGGATGCCCGGTCCCTAAACCTGACATCCGCTAATACACATCGGTGCGTGATTGTGGTGATTGTGATTTTTTAATACCGTCGTCATCCTCATCATTCTCACACTCGTCATCTCGGTCAGTCTCTCGGTCCGTGTAGTCTGACTCTGCAGTAGAATATGCAGTGGTGTATCTGTAGAAGAAAACACAACTCGTGTAAAACACACATAGAATTGTAATTGAAAATGGGACTGCCACTGGTGCTGTTAACTGAACTGTGAGCTCATCGAGGTGGTACGTACCCGGCCTCACTGCTGGTTCCGTTACTGGCAGTAAAGTAAATGGAGCTGGAGCTCATAGAGTCTGTACGCTCCCTCGCTAAGAAGTGCCGTCTCCGACGCGTCCTCTGACTATCTTCCACCCCCTTCCTATTAACAGAATCAACATACACACTTACAACATCGAAATCACTTGGTTTTCAAAAAATCGTATCTGTTGGAGATCACATCGCTGACCTGACGTCCTCGATTATAGTGCTAGCGATTTCTCTTAGGCCACTCCTGAGCTCAGCTACCTCAGAGCGCAGTGTGGATACACTCAGCATTACCTCATCCAGACTGTTCCTCAACTCAGCATGCTGCTCCGCTGTTAACCCACTTAATGCTGTGGCTAATGCAGCTGCTTCTGTGGAAACACACACACACACACACACACACAGTTATTTTCTTTAACCACTTTATCCTCGTCAAGGTTGTAAATGGTACAGTTACACACGGAAACACTGACTGCATGTTAGGAATACACTAAACAGGAGGTCAGTCCATCCTGAGGCTTTTGAAAGCACCCCTTCCATCGTGGTACAAGGAATCGAATCCTTGTACAAGGAACCTTTTAACATACTAAGGCCCAAAAGTTTATCAATCCGGACAACATCTTGATTCCTCCCTAATCATTACACACATTATCTTTGTCCTTACCTCGCCCATCCTGTGCCCGGTTTATTGGCCCATCTAGAATCGCACCCCCGTGAAACCCTCCAGCACTTGTTTCCACCAACAAGGTCCGGTTTCTTCTCTTGATGATCTCTTTAATGATAAGGAAGGTGATTAGACCGGTGCTGACAGTAACTCCAACACCCAGGCCGATCAGTCCATTTCTTCCCAGAGAACTCATCACGACTCTGGAATAACCACAACAAACATTATTAATCACAGTTAACATTACAATGCACATCACATGGTCAATTGACATTTAAATATAGACTCAAGTGTGAACAAATTTGAGGGCACTTGAGGGTAGAGGGTCTTGTGCATAGTGTATTTTTATACAGTACACAGTATCACACTGTAAATACACACCTGTTGTGTAAATAAACAGCATTTATAAAGACTCTTTTATTCGAAGTTTTTGTTTATTATGATTTAACGTCATGTTTTACACTTTGGGTGACCTTCATGACAGACACAGGCCAGTATAAGCAGTTTACAAGGTTGATATCCAAGTCTTGGACAATTTTATATCTCTAAATAAAGTCGGATGACACCGGAGCACCGGCAGTAAAACCACGCATACCCCACACTGAAAGAATCCGGACCGCACCACATGAGAATCGAACCAAGTATCTTCTCGCTGTTATGCGACAGTGCTACCCGCGTAGTCACCGTGCCACTTTAATTCACGTCGTCACATAGTAAACACACACAATTGTGCACGCCACACAGTAACTGTACACCAGAGTGAACCCCACACCGTAACGGCACACTCACGCACGTGAATAAAAGACAGCTTACATTCCACAGGCTGCACGCGGCTGGTGTGTTCGGTCCACTGGTACAACTCTCTACGTCAATGTGCTATTGTTTTCCCCTACTGTTTGTGCATGAATACCGATTCTCGGTCGACTTAATCGGTCATCGATTTAAAACAGATTTCTTTATAGTTGACGTTCTGCGGCCAACAGAAGCCGGCTCGCGCATCTGTAACGTTCAGCTCGCGATCTCACCGATGTGGACCATACACCAATTCAACACAACAGAATCTAAAAAACAAAAACATCGTTATTCATAAGGTTTCGGTTTAACGCTGTCCAAAACGAATTGCATCACGCCATCGTTTAATTTAACCGAAGCAACCGATTACTCTCGAGCAGCCCCTGTCGCCCTGGAGGCGACCAAACACGCACATGCGCAGTATTGTCTTCGTGTTCTCCTCAGGCCCTCACAACAGAAGTCAGTCTCTGTGTTATCAAAATATACTATTACTGATGGTTATTGTGTTAATGTGAAAATTGCATGCTGTGTTAAACTACAGGAAACGAAAAAAAGATGGAAATCGGGACAGAGATCAGCAAGAAAATACGGGTAGAGATATTTAATCAGAATTTAAAACCGTTAGCTTAGCATAGTCAACTGTAAAAGCTGTAGCGTTTTTGGCCATGTGAGCTAACACATCCGTTTTAAAATCGGTAATATTATGATAGACTGGTTAACTTTTTAAAAACGTTATGAAGTCTGAGAGAAGGTAATACTTTGTTTTTTTTTTTTAATTATTTTAGGCTGCGATTAAAGGGAAGCTACAGGAGCTGGGAGCTTATGTTGGTAAGAATACCTAGCACTACACTATAACACACTGGCTTTGTGTCACATATGCAATATATACAGGGTTGCTATCTTTTATACATGACCATGCCAATAGACATGTTATCTCTAAAACACAGTTTCCTTCTATTTCTGCTGTGCTTTGTTTGATTAAAGCAAAATAAATTATTTACAGTGTACACTCT
>JAYDZF010000005.1:2094475-2108312 GCA_034509105.1 Microcambeva barbata
AGAGAGAGAGAGAGAGAGAGAGAGAGAGAGAGAGAGAGAGAGAGAGAGAGAACAGTGCAAGGAGCGATGACATCATCATCATTTCTCCCAAGTGGTTAATGGTAACGAGGTTTTTCCTTCAGTATTCCCCCCAATCAAATCTAAGGTAGGTGAGTTCCTGGGTTCTTTACGCTCCCCTAATCTCAATGTTGCTATTTTGGGATTTGCTGAATTCCCCGCATTCTGCTGAACCAGCAAGTATCATTCCTGGAAAAAAAAAGTTTTAAGGTTCACACCCAAATTCAACCGGACCTTTTATTTTTATTTTCTGCATTAGTGACTGTGGTTTAAACATCTGTGTCGACTAAGTGTTAGCCAGTAATAACATACATATATATTTTGAAGACCAGGCTTCATTTTATGGTGTATTTTTATACTATGTATTTTAAACGTGTCCAACAAGCTCATGGGCAGGAGTCCAAATACTTTTGGTTTAGTAATGTATGTTCCTCTGTACCACCCACTCCACCTGCTCCACCTTGGGTAAACATCAATAATCATAAAATCTGATTCTAGCTTTGACTTAGCTGATATTGATATTTTATATAAAATGCATACTGTGTGTTTATATGAATGCCCTGTTAAATGTTTTTTGTGAATACTCATATGGTGTTTATACTGTCTGTGAACATTATACAATGATGTCAGCTATGTCTATGAACAGGAAATTAACTCATCATGCTCACAACAGGAATGAAAAACCACTTCTTGCTCTTTCTTTGAAGTCTGACTTCCTCTTACTCACCCTCTTTTCCTCAACACAGATGAGGTCAGTGTTTTCTTTCCAGTGAGTACTGGATTGCATTTCAAATAAATAATGACATAAAGGTATGAACAGTGGATCACACTAACTTTTGTTAAGTCCTTAAACATCCAGCAAGACCTTTAAATCTGTGATCATAATTTATTCAGTTCAGTTGATTTTCTTAAACCACTCATCCTAACTAGGGTTGGGGAGGGGTGCTGGAGCCTACCACAGCTCTTCAACAGGTAAGGGACATTGTAACACCTAAATGGGGTGCCAGTCCATCGCAGGTACCCAAAGGACAATTCAGTGTCTCCAAACAACCTGGTGGCATGTCTTTGGACTGTGGGAGGAAACCAGAGTACATGAAGGAAACTCACAAGGACACAAGAGGAACATGCAAAGTCCACACAGAAAGGATCGCCCCACCTGGGGATCGAACCTCTCGCTACCCATCATCATAACTGTTGAGCTTTTTTTGTAATTTACTTTATTTAGGTCATTAACAGGGTTTGCTCAGACAAAACAGAACAGGCTAAAAGAGACTACTAAGTGCTAATTCAGTAAATATATGAGCACCCCCTCAATAATTAGATAACTCCACACAGGTTGTAGTAATATAAAATAAAACTTATATTAAACTGTGATTATACCCACCATGGCTCTGAATATTGGTATTATATAGTGTCTGAATATTGTTTTATATCTGTATAAAGTACACATGCTTGCACACAGTTTGCAGAATAATGACCAAGTGGATACCAGCTGTGCAGATGGAGGTGCAGGGGATTGTCAGCATTTTATATGAGGCTATCCTGGCCTTGCGGATGGCTTGTTGGCATTGTGCTGTATATTGACTTCATAGAGGCCAACACAGCTGGCATTTAAAGAGTTCAATTTGTGAAAGCATATTAGCTGTCCAGGAGAGAAATTGCTCATTTTATGAATATTCCCATTGAATAATACTAAGAATTTAGGTATTTAATCCATTTACTAGATCTTTAATTATATTGAAAAGGATTAAAGAAATACAGATACTTCTGAGTTTAGATAAGGTCAGAAACCACTGAATGTTAGAACCACTTAACCACTGAATTATAGCACTAGTCAAAAGGTACTGGCCTCTTAAAAGACATTTTGTCTTTTAGAGTGGCCTGGTGGTTAGAGAACTGGGCTTGTGATCAGAAGGTTGCCGGTTTGATTCCCTGACAGGTCAAGACTGAAGTGCCCTTGAGCAAGGCACCTAACCTCTAACTGCTCCCCTGGTGCCATGGCTAGTGCTGCCCACCACTCCGGGCACGTGTTCTCACTGCCCCCTAGTGTTCACTAGTGTGTATATGTGTGTTTCACTGCGCGGATTGGGTTAAAATGCGGAGAATGAATTTCATTGCAAAGTGATTAAGTATACTAAATCTAAAAATACATTTGATTTAACAAAATTCAAACAAAACAAGACTGTTAAGAGCCAAGCAAGTTGTAGGCTTGGGTGTTAAACGATTATAGTTTATTTTTATATGGATAGAATATATTTATATAATTATATTCTCTCAAGCTGAGCTGTATTTTCCCCAGGGAGAGAAAACCGGCAAAATATATGAATGACCAGGAGATAGTAATGGGCAACCAATAACAAGAAAGCAAGGGGTCTGACCAATCAGAGCACGTTTCTGAGTTACTGGGTCGGTGTGTTCTGCCTCAGCTGTCCGTGATTGGTAAAAAGTGACGAGAACATGTCGTGTGATTGGCTGAGTAAACACAAGCCGTTGCTGGGGTGGTGGACCACTCAAAGCTTAGAGCGGTATCTAGGCAGGATTTATTTGGATGATTGTGGAAAAGTTTGTTGCGTTGTATTAAGCTTTAAAATCCAACATTACCAATTAATTAGAGATTAAATCAATAATGCAGTTGATAACATAACCGTGTACACCGTTTTACTCTATATTACTCCTAAGTTAAGTTATAATTTGAAATATTTTGAACGCGGGCACATTGCAATGCTGTTAATTGCAATTGTGTACATATAGCGTTAGCATTCCTAATATGTATATGTATTATTGTATACTATTTATTACATTATTCAGAAGTGAATAATATCTACTGCCCAATACTGTAGTACACAAGTTTACAACACTGATTTAGGTGCACTGAATGTGTATTTTGAACAGTACATACACACTGCCTGAGGATATGTGTTGCATGATGTTGCTAACTTAAAATCCTCAGTATACACTGAAAATAAATAATTAATTTAAACTAAATCAAATAATGTAATTAGCACTTTCAGATTTTTATATGGTGGGATTCACAAAACTGGACCTCATGGCAGAACTACTGTTCAGAAACCTTTTGAATTTAAGGTGCACAACAAAAATAGTTGGACTCCATGATAAAAGTCTGTTAGTTTCAGCTGATTACAGCAACTCATGTTTGCTGTAAAATACTGTTAAACAGTGGAACGTCCATAATGTCCTCCACAATCCTTAAATTTAACAGGAAAAGTTCTGTGGTGCAAGCTGTGAAGAATTTTCACCTGTTTTGTTCCTCCAGAATTGTAAGAATTTATTTTAAAGAAAACGTCAGAAACCCTTATGATTAGGTTTGGCATACTATGCCATTTTAAGGACTGTTTGTCTATGTGACCATGCATCATACTTGCTTGTTTATATACTCAGTTTTGCCTTTATTCAGTCTATCTGATGCAACATGTCTTGTGTTTAGTTAGGGTGGGGGAGGTGGTGGTGTTTGGGTGGCATCTCGAGTCTCAGGCTGCTTGTTTTGTTTTCTTCTTTTTTCACCTTCTTTCAGGAGCCAATGATGAGGCTGTTGCCACGTACCCAGTGCCAAAGTTTGCTTTTGCCTACTCTCTCACCCCTTGTTTCCACTCATCCTCAGTTACCGTAGAAACAGAGTCACCAAGTCTATTTCAATAGTTCCAGCTTTGGTGGTCCATCCCTCTCTCCTTTTTTAAAATCATCACACAACTGCACTTTGATTCAGACTGACATTTCTGACCTGCATTCACCTCATTATGCTTACTTGCACCCAATTTTAGATAATCACATCGACGTCAACAATATCTATTGTCTTAAATGCTAACCACCATGTAATCTAAATTCCTAGAAAATGCTAGGTTATTATCCCTTAACAAGCCAGCATGATCAGACTGGATTTCGTTCTATGTATCTGTGAAGCCTCACATGGTTGAAATCAAGTGTTCATGCCAGTGTTATGTGCACAACTGTGTTCTTGTAATGGATAACTGTGTTCATAACGTGTCAAACTATCTTTCATTTCTCTTTGAGGTGGTTATGAAGGCACCTGTTTCAGCTGTAACATCTGTACTGCATTGATGCTGCTCATGATTACACACAACCTCAAAGGCTGTACTGCAAAACAGTATAAACATTTGTACTACCTTATATTTGATGATTTACAGTTACTTGTTGTTCTATTATAAGTTATTTTAAATTGCATTCTATTATAATATTTCTGGCTTATAAATAAGTGTGTAAAGTATTACATTCAAATATGGCCCATGGGTCAGAAACAGCACCAGTTTTTCTTTTGAAGCTTGTTTCACATTTCTCAGATGTTTAGTAAGGTCTATTTCATATATCCTTTATTTGATATGAGGTATTCCTGGTTAAAGCACAGGGTGGTAAATATTGTTGCATTTTTGTCATTAGGCATAATTGGTCTGGCTTTTTTAAAAACTTGTTTTCTTATGATAATTGTAAGGAAAACATTTTTGACATTTTCTGGCATTAGCTTTTTGTTACAGCTGCTTAGATAATAACAAAATACACTGTCCATCATTAACACTGATGGTAAGATGAGGAACACACACTTGAGCAGGTAGAAAAAAACAAGGCTGTGTTTTGGAATGCTGGCAAACAAAAAGATGATGTCATCTCAAAGGTGCTCAGTAAAATGTCTTGTGATATGTACCTCCAGTAACAGGTTCTTTTATTTAAATAAAACTTAAATTGCTGAAACATTAATCTACATAAGTTGTTAAAGTAAAAGCTAAAAACCCAAATTTTCTCGAAAATAAAGAAAAGTACTTAGAAACTGAAGAAATTTTTTGATGTAGAATTCAAGGCATATTTTGGCAGAGGAGCTAATAGATTACACAGGGAGTTTGTTTTTTCATGTTCATCAATGTCACCTAAACTTAATTTCATTTAATATTTTTGAAGATCTTCAAATGATTTCCTTTGAACCCTCCCGTAAGGATTTATTTTGGTTGAATGAATGTTTTATTGGTTAGAATACGGGACTGGTAATCTGAAGGTCGCTGATTCAAACCACTGCCAGGTTGACTTCGTTGGGCCCTTGAACAAGGCCCTTAACCCTCATTGCTCAGACAGTATACTATAACTGTACTGTAAGTCACTTTGGATTAAGGACTAAGTCTTCTAAATGCTGATAATATAAATGTATTATAACGTTACTTGTTATTCTATTTTATTTAATTTTTTAGTTTAAAAGTGTCAGAAGATCATTCATATAGCATTACACCACAAACAATTTCAGACTAACATTTTAAGGTCACGTAACGTTTACAGAACGTTTTATTTAATTTCCTAACTTTAAACTTTCACAGTTATAAATGCAGTATGACCAAGCCTTTCACTAAGAATGAAGTGTAAGAGGGTATCGGCTGGCACAGTGATCTATTTCGCTAGCTCACCACCGCCGACAATTTCAGTGACGTAATGCGTGAACCAGTGTCTGATCAAAACAAACCTGCCCCTTTAAGAATATTAGCATAAATCGTGACGTCACGTTGACGGGCGTGGCCAGCTCTGAACTCGTGTCCGGGCAAAACACGCGAGTGGTTATTCATCTGAACAACTATAGACCTGCTGAGATCTGTGAGGATTCACTCATAGGGCGCAAGTCTTTTATATATTTGGATTTACACTGCATTACACTGGATTTATCACCACGAATCTACCACTGTTTACACACCAGACGTATAAAATAGTCATAAAAAGAGAAACTGGCGGTAAGTTTAACTGCTGCATGTTCTGATTACTAGACATATTTGATTCTGCTGGCATCCTTCAAATATCATGTAAAATAGTTTTATGCAAATTATTTCATATTAAGAAATAATTTAATAATATGTATTAATACTGCTAAAACAACATGCTGCAGATGTAAAACTACATCAAAGTTACGCCCAACCTTCAAAAACATAGTTTTGGAATTTAAAGAAATGCAGCATTTGAGTGAGAAAAACTCTATTCAATTAACTTAAAGCATTTTGTTTAAAAGTTTAAAGACTTTCCATTACGACTGTATAAATAAGATTAGTTTGACATTAAAATATGGTTTATTTGCCAAGGTGATGATGAAAACCTAAACTCGTGAGCATCCTGAGGGGTAACCTGCTTAAGTAGTAAGATCCTAGAAGCTGCTGGAACCTGTATGACACAGTAAACAGCCAAGTGAGGTTTACATCACTGTGTGCTTGATTCTGACAAACACATTCTGGTTTCGTTTTCTGGCTTCAAAATAGTCATGTAGAAGTTTGCTGCCAGTCATGGGTAAAGGCCTTGATGTGACAAATGAATTAACTACCGAAAAGGAATTATTTTTTAAAATAGATGTTAATACGAGTAATAAATAGAGTACATGCATGACATACAGTACAAAACTTTGTGTACAGAACATATCAGTGCAAGTGAACAATTTCGAGTAGATGAGCAGGTAACAGTAGGATCTGTTATTGCATGCCCTGCATTGCTACACATTACAGTTGCTTACAACTGTGATGGACTAGATGGGGTCACTCATTTTGATGCAGCTTTCAATTCACGGTGACTACTGTTTCTTGTACTTTTTCACTATTTAAAATGAGGGATAAACACAGATCAGCTATAGTCCATCTTAATCTGTATCAGTATTGTTGAATAAAGGCCATGTCACATGTTTAACAATGTTGTATGACATTGTAGAAAGTTACACCTGCGCTTGAATTATTTAGGGTTAGATACCAGAAAATGATCTGGATGATCCCAGGAAATGATCAGTCCTTTGTTAGTCACAGATTGTTAGTCACAAAAAGTAGTAAAATGATTTAAATGTAAGGATTAAATTTTGTTTTGCAAATCTGAAACCTGGCAGTAGCTTGTTGACTATTTTTCAGCTCATACCATTTATTTTTATGCAGCTAGGAATTTGCTTAGGAAACAGCCTTGCTTTACTTTTTTATGTAAATGCATTTTAACACAGTGTTTTTGCTGTGGTGTGTTGCCCTGAAAAGCCAAAGAAATGGTCCTGACAAGTTACTGTCCATAACTGTTACTGTGTATTGATAGCTGACAGCTGTAAGGTTCATGTGATTTGCAGGCTCCGTATAATCTACATGAAGTGACTGAAAATCATTGTCAATGTTTCTAAAAAATATAATTAGAGTTTAAATGTATTAAACATATATTTAAACGATTTAAAGATTAACACAAATAACGGTCCACATCATCAGCCAAACAATATATGACTGTAGTCAATAATTTTGTAATCCGCTACAAAGGTTTATTAGAATTCCAAATACCGTGTTGATATATTTGTAGATTGAGGTGTGTGTGACTGTTAAATCAGCATTTCTTTTCACATTAATTCATTTCCTTACATGTACACCCACTATCATTGCATCATTCAACTTGTTTCTGTTTTTCTCTATTTCCTGTTTTATACACACAGCAATGAATCAGGTCATTTTCTTTATGCCACAATCCAACAGCCAAGACATCAAATCATTGCTACATACAACATTGTCAGTTGCAATATATTACAATGTGTTGTTTTATCAATTTGTTTGGTGAATTGCTTTTACATTTACAGGTCAATCAAGACCACCAGGAAACATTGAATCTCAGCTGTGATTCACAAGCAGACATAATTCAATTCCAACACTCTGGCTTTTGTATGGTTGTACACATGGAACACTGTACATGCGTTCCTAGTAAAATATAGGAAGTGGTGTTCGCCTGCTAGCAGGTTTAACAGAAACTAGTTAAATTTCAACTGTTAAATTAAATTTAACAGAAACTGAAATGGATTGTTGACATTTATGTACTGATCATTCACACCACTTCCTGTTTCCAGATTCTTGAATTGAGCAGATATGATTTGACTTAAGAGTTGCTTTGCTCTCTGTAAAATGCTAAAACTTTAAAACTCCCTTGTTTGAATATGAGCACTGTGAAACTTGTCCTTTTACTGAGCCATCGACTTGTTTAGATTAAGTTTACTGGCTTGCACTTTTGGCCAATTCTCTTATTCATGTGGATACAGGTGGATAATGACAGATGCTGCTCAAGCTAGCCTAATCTAAACATTTTAATGTCTATTTTTAACATGTGCTTTATTTTCTTTTATATGTTTTATATTAATGTCTGAATGTCTGGCCTGTGTCAAAACACAAACGCTTTTAAGGTATTTTAGTATATATTTTGTATTTTGGCAAAAGTTTTATGTGACCTAACATTACTCATTATTGTACTGTGAATTATACACTTGTTCATTTCCGGTTCCCTAAGACAGGTATAAGTGCATAAAGGTCCATTTCTGGGGCAAGCTTTGATTAATGAATAAAATATGCTTTGTTATTTGTAGGGTGATTTCCGCTGATGGAGGATGACGAGGAGGACTCACTTTTATCGAGTAAGCAGCTTGAGTTTGAAGACACTACCAGTAGAGAGAACATCCCACTGATTGAGGCGAAGATTTCTGGTTCAATCCCGAACACAGTCGGGCCACTTCACGGAGCTATGGGTTTAGGATTTGTCTCAATACCATCTGATTCAGCAGAGTACTCACAAACTCTTCTGCACAGTAAGCTTTCTAATACTGATTATAATGCTAATTAATAGAATGTATGTAATGCTTTCAGGATGCGCTAAGCTTAAGCAGAAATAAGTAGAACATTTTTAAATACTCTTAATTCACTATTTTTGCTTAAAAGCTCATCTTCATTTTAAAAAGTCCAAATCTCTCAAGTTGATATTTGAATTGGCTAGACTGAAGAAATACTGTAAAACTGTACTGTACTGCTCATAAACTAGAATATACTATCTAATCTCCTGACTAATATCAACGGTTGTGCTATTGGTCACAGTCCTGACTACAATCAGGGGGAGATTTTTTTGGCATTGGAGCTGACAACTTAATACATTTGCCAGAAATTCTGATATGATCAATTACACATTAAAACAGCATTGCTTGCAGGATATACATCTAATAGAGTATGTTTTATTCTAACTTTACAATGATCTCTCTGTGTGCAGGTTTAAATTTACTCCCAGGGGGGGAGGCAGAGTTTGTTCCTCACTGTCCAGCTGCACCCGAGAACCTTGGGGAAGAGCAGCAGGATGTAGGGAATATGGAAGAGGAGGAAGAGGACTGGAGTGTTGAAGTGCAGATCGGACGGAAACTACGTCAGATTGGGGATCAGTTTCAAGAGGAGCACATGCAGCTGGTAAGACATGATCTGTAGCCATCAAAATGTAAACATTTTCTGATACTCTTTGACATATACATATAAAGATGCTGCAAACCAAGTGTTGAAAACTACATTTCAAAAGAAATTTGGGTTCCTGGTATTGGAACAATGTTAAGTGGTTCAATGGTAGAATGGTGTTGAGATAACCATTCAAACATTTCTAATTTTCACAATAACAACAGGCCACACCTCAGATTCAACTCACAGACCGATTTCTTTCCATTTTCCTCAATAATCTTTTGATAAAAAGTAGAATTTGCTGGACCATAAGGCACCTCAGATCATCTTTTACTATGAATATCTTACCTAAAATATTGAGACCCTGAAATCAATCTAGCTTATTGTGCACGTTTTCACAAGTGTAATATAGACGTTGGATTACTTTGCATGTTGTAATTAACCATTTTGATTCTAAGACCAACAATAATTAAAGAAGCCGTCATGCTTGTATTAGTGTTGACCGTTTTCAGGTCCATGCTGAGTGGTTGCTTGTTGCGCTGCTAACTGTCGGAAACACACTGATAATGAGAACCGAAAGTGTGTGTGTTTTAAGTGCAGCCTAAATTTAGAACTATGAGTCACCCATGACCTCAGCAGTAATGTGACTTCTATAGCCTAACCCTACAGTAAGGATGTGGTGTCATTCACCATGTCAAAATTCACCATGTCAAAGAAACCCAGCACACATATTACCCTCATAAATAAAACACAAATACTTCTGGATACTCATCTAATCTCATTAGTAAAGTGATTGAGCTCATTGAACAGTCAGGCTTAATTTCATCAGCCCTCATACTCTTGTTGATCCCTATTATTATAATTAAGCAAGGACCTTAAAGTTTCTAAAGGAATACCATGCAACATTCTAACACCATTCCAGAGGCTGGAAAGAAAAATATGAAAAGATATTAATCCAGGAATAGTTAAATATTAGGTAAGGCTTGTTGATTCCAGTAAATCATATCAAGAATTATTTACAAATGGAGGAAACCAAGTAAAGACGCTGGAATCTGGTGAGGCCTGAGAGATGCAGTAAAAAGCCAGTTCTGATAAAGACCAGTGAAGCTCGGGATCTATAGTGACAAAACGACTTCGATTAGGTTATGAAGGTTATGAAATATGACACAATTACTTATAAGGTGACATGTGACAATTATTTTTTCACAACACTTGTGCATTTAAATGTGATTATTACCGAGTGAGTGCTATTCTGTGTGTTTAAAGGGTTTTGTGTACATTTAGTGTATTTAAGTAGTGTGTGTGTGTTGGCTTATGCAACACCCTGCAACACTCTGTTGCTCCGCCTCCCTCCTTCATCACCAAACGTCTCACTTCCCCGGAAACCTCACTGACCCTGCACCTGATTGGTCAGTTCTGACTATTACCGAGCTCTGATTGGCTGATCTGGTTACGCGGCATATGCACTGGAACCCATACAAAAAAGAGCAGCAACACCACCTAGTGGACGTTTATTAAAAATGAATTATCACTAAATACTACAACGACTACTACTAATACTTCTTATTTACTAACTACAGCTTCTAAATATTATGTATCTTCGCATTGATTAGATTATTGCAAAAATAAGGTTTTTCATCTCGTCTCTCCAATGGACATACCCTCATCTCTATTGCCCTATTTTTATTATTTTACCCTATTCTGTATACTTCTATATGAGTATTCTATTTTGTTATTGTCTATTATTATATCTTTTGCAGCTTGAAAGATAAATGTCACATAGTAAATGTAATTAATGAATTGATTTAATTTGTTTTACAGTTTGTGCTGTATCAGAGAGTCCAGCTGCCCATTTGGTGGCGTTTAACAACAGGGCTTTTGAACCTACTCTTTCCGAGGGAAGTGTTTCGACCTGGTGGAGGGCAATGATGTCTTTTGCACCTCGTGCAGAGCACCTTGATAAACTTGTGCAGAAATTCACAAGTGCAGTCGCTGCTGGACGGAGACTTTTTGTCATATCGATGAAGAACAAGCCATCTTTAACATGGAGCCAGATTTTTTTTGATGTTGATTTTTTTTTATTGATACAAGAACATGATCTACGAATGCCTTACTATTTAGAGTGAAACAATGTTTGAAATGAAGCTGATTCAGAGTTTTAAGGACAAAAAGAAGGTTCTAGAATTCAGAAAATGAGACGGCTGCCTCAAAAAACTTGAACATTTTTAAAAATGAGTTCCTTTTTTATTGTTAAAGTAAGTTTTGTGCAGGAGATTCTTCTGAATTATCATTTTTCAGCTCGAAAATGAAAATTATTGATGTCGCCTTAAAATAGTTTTAATACCTGAGCCTTTTCGATCATTAAGCTGAGAGAAACTTTCCATCTTTATTATTCAGAAAAGACGTTTATATACGCTTTACTGGAGCATTTTGTCTACATTTTTTCAGTCAAAGCTGATTTTTTAAAGCAGCTTTTCTTATTTATTAAAATTTCTACTTACAAAATAATAGATTTTCTAGGATTAACTTGAAGCTGTGATTCCAATGGTGCTAAGGTTCGAAACTGAATTAACTCAAGTTTAATTAGAAATAAAAATTATATTACAGTAATGGTTTTTATTGGATGTTTTATATACAGTTGGGTCCAAAAAACCTCATTACTTCATTTGTTAGTAAGGTAGTCTCAGCAGAGTATAAACTTACAGGGACCATGATCAACATTGTGGTTTAAAGCAGATAAACTCTTGTGTGTGCAGACCAACTCTTTCATCTAAACACGTATACCTTTATGCAGTTACAACCAAAAGTTAAGGACTCACGATGACGGGTTTAAAGGCTTCCACACAAGACAGAAACCCCTGCTTTAAAATCAGCACCTTAAAACTGACTGCGGTTTGTCAAGGCAGGAGCACAGGCTTCTTTTTTGCATGGCTGAATCTTAATTCCATGGTCATACTAAGCTTGCTTCTTATGGGAAACATTGTTATGTTTTTTTTTTATTGGGTTACATCTAGCTTTTGATACCAGTTAAACAGAATATGTACAAATTCTTCTTCACCTTTTTGTGTTTCATAGCTACAGCATTAATGCTGATTTATTTATGTTATATTTGGTACTAGAGGACTATGAGTGTTGGTATTTTTTGTCTGCCAGTGATTACAGTTCTGTAAATATTTATTATCAACACATTTTCACTACTGAATCACAAGCACTTAGCCTTTCAGACCTGACCGTATATAAAAACAATCATATTCGTGCTAGTTTATTGTTGGTAGATAATTATTGTCACAGAGAGCTTTTAATATTGAAAATCTATAACCAATCAGCGCGAGGAATCAATCATTGATAAATCACTGTAAGAGCGATTTCTAATGCAGATGTAATATTTATTTGAATCCACATTCCTGCAGTTCTGATGATGGCCTAATTAAAGTTGGAGGAACTGAGGAGCATTCTCTGTAAATAGAAGCAGCATTGCTTTTATAAACGGGTTGTAAAAATGTCGAGGTTTTTTAAAAATCAGATGAAATATGAATATAAATGGTGTACAATGCACTTAATACACATAAAAGCAGCTTTGCCGTATCTAAAGCCATGGTTTGATGATCATTCTTGCTGGTTTTATTGTATTTTTGATCTTCCCGTGAATAAATGAGGTCCTTATTCATCAGGTGAATGTAAAACAAGGTTGAGGACATCAGGTGAAACTATAATTTTACTTTTAGTTGTAGTTGTAGATGAATGGTTAATAATAATAAAAACAATTATAATAATAAGCACTTGTTGGGTGCTCAGGTGGTGCAGCAGTAGGATTGTGCTAGCCCACTATCACAAGTATCTCTAGTGATGTTATTGGCTAATTGGGCATCTACAGACATGATTGGCTATGATTGAGGGGCTAATTGTGGTTCTGTCAGGATAAAATGATGGCAAAACATAAAAATTAATAACTGTATGAATGATCACTTGTTTCTATGAAAGGCTGATGAATAAGGACCAACATGGCTTTTTCTTTATGACCAAATATGGAGCCGTTTATATTTTTGAAAATTTTGTTTGAGTCACTTGTCTGGCTTATGATTTGGACCTGTTTATTGTTCATTTAATAAAGAAAGAAGACACGTGTTGGATATAAAAAGGAATGATAGATGAATAGTATTTATTTATTTTCCCTACTTAAGTTGTAAATTAAAATAATATTGTCTTTTTTACTTGAATATAATTATTTAATCTCCAAATGTTTTGTTGGGATTTATGTTGTGGATGTGACGGGAAATAAAGAGTTTATATATAAATATCTAGTCAAGTCCCATGTTTTGTTGAATTCTTAACATTGAAACACATCATGGTTTGCTTTATTTGCAGGTATTTTCTGTCATAGACTCTGACAAATGGTTTCTAATTTTATTGATATTTTCCTGGAGTGCTGGGTTATTATTGCACTGATACTAACATGGAGGGCAAGAACATGAAGTGAACATGTTCGCCACAAAGAACAAGTACTGAATGTTTATGCGATTTGATAATTAACTGAAATTAATATTCAGAACTCGTTTGCTTTGTTAAAATCTATAAAATTGTTA
>JAYDZF010000005.1:2127340-2143334 GCA_034509105.1 Microcambeva barbata
TGAATAAAGCATTGCAAAGACGTACACCAGCCACACACACCAGTTAGTAACAATTACAACATTCATCTTCCTCACTGTGACTTTGTTCATGTAGAGAAATGGCTTAGAGAGAGCAAAATATCTGTCAACAGCAATCAGAACAACATTGTATGTGGATGTTGATGTCAGAAAGGTTGTAGTGATCAAGAAGCTTATGCAAAACCTTTGACCTAAAATCCAGCAGGATTCGATTGTCCAGATTGACATTGGTGGTATCACTAACGCTCCGATGAGGAAATCTGATATCGCCAGAGAGAGCACGAGCATGTTAGTCGGTGTATGAAGCTTCTTGAAGTGAAAAAGCGATATGATGACCAGCAGATTTCCACCCAGTGTTAGCAGAACCACAATAGCTGCACAAACATACAAAATAATATAAACTGTAGGAGATCCAGGTCTCTCTGTACAGGAGACATTGAGACAGTAATCCACCTGATTCAGATCTGTAAGATTCATCAAGATAGTTTTCACTAACAGTGTACACAGTTTGAAAAAAGAACTTATATATCTGCTTTTACTAGAATACAAGGCTGTAAGTACAAAATTCATGATGAAATGAAACATGAGCTGAGCTGCTGGTATTTTTTATACTTTAGAAATGAATCACACCCCAAGTTTGATTTGCTACACCTATGTAATGCATCTGTGCAACAAAAACCTAAGTTACTGATTGGTCAACAAATTCCCTTGTTCTGAATGAATGTTATTTGTTTTTGCATTACAGGGGTAACACGTGTTCCAATCACTGTTCAAATGAATTCATGAATACATCAGGGAAAACTTACATTGAAGGGTCTCATCACAAATATATATCAATATTTTGTGTGTATTAGTGGGACATTTGAGATGTTTTTTTTTACAAACCCAATTTCCAAAAAAACTTGGACCCATTAAAAAACACAGTAGAAACATGCTTTAACTAATCTGAACATGAATGGTCACTATATTGAAAGTTTTTGTTTGTTTATTCTTGCTTGATATTAGTCAAGTTGCACTAAGCTGAGAGTCAGAGAGAACCTGGTGACATTTTGTGTTAGTGATGTATGGCTCTGTATTTGTTTCAAGTTGAACTTCAGTGAACTGTGTTCAGTGACTATGAGTTTTTATCCCAGTAAAAAAGTATTTTTATATCCCAAAATATGATTATTGAGTCTTTTTCCGATACAGGGCTTCAAATGGTCCAGTATATAGCTCAAAAACACAGAAATGACATTTAAAATTCTAAAAGGCAATTAAGAGTTAAATATTGAACTCGTACTGCATGTGACTCGATATGCTCCACAGTGTGTGCTTAACCGTGGAAATAAATACTAATAATCAGCTATTTTAAAAAACAAACAAACAACAACAGAAGAAGAACACCTTTATTTATCATTACACATATAGAGAACAACAAAATTCTTACTTTGCATATCCCAACTTTGGAAGCTGGGGTCAGAACGCAGGGTCAGCCATCATACTGCACCCCTGGAGCAGGGTTAAGGGTCTTGCTCATGGACCCAACAGTGGCTTCATAGCAGAGCCAGGATTTGAACCGCCAATTTCTGGTTGATAGCCCAAAGCTCTACCCACTAGGCTACATATTAAAACTAACATATTATGAATTCTGCATGGAGATGTTTTTTGAATAAGCAATACATCAATAAAATGTTATATCATATAAGGTCTACAATTGTCTCATTTATGAAAGAACATTTAGTAATTCAGAATCTGTTTGCAGTATTTGTAGTGTTATTGTTATTTTAATGCATTTCCGAAACCAGGGATAAAACAGAGCATAAATTACCGGATTTATGGTGGAATTAAGATAAAATAAAACTCCTAATTTCTGAGCATAATGTGCTTCACCTATGAAGCTAAAAAAGTAATATGGCAACAAACAGGCCATAAACACAGAAATTAAAATGCCAAGGACTTTAGCTGCTTTTCTCTCAGAGTTCATTGATTCTGTGTGTGTTTGAGATTGAGTGTGATTACTAAGCTCTCTGATAGCAGTAGCATGTTTCTTAGCAATCACAAAAACTCCAGAATACAAAATGATTATTACAGAAGATGGAAAAATAAACGTAATTACAAGATCAATTACAGACCAAACCTCATTCAAACCCATAAAACATACCTTTGGGCATTCTGTCCAACTGGTTAGATTTCCATTAAAATAAAGCATTGTACAGTTGTAAAACAGCCACAGACACCAGTTTATAACAATTAGAACATTCATCTTCCTCACTGTGACTTTGTTCATATAAAGAAATGGGTTTGAAAGAGCAAAATATCGATCAACAGCAATCAGAACAACATTGTATATAGATGTGGATGTCAGAACAGGTAAATTGATTGAAAGGCTTATGCAAATCATTTGGCCTAAAATCCAGCAGGACTCGATTGTCCAGATTAACATTGGCAACATCACTAAAGCTCCGATGAAGAAATCTGATATTGCCAGAGAGAGCACGAGCATGTTGGTCGGTGTATGAAGCTTCTTGAAATGAAAAACAGAGATGATGACCAGCAGATTTCCACCCAGTGTTAGCAGAACCACAATAGCTGCACAAACATACAGTAAAATATAAACTGCAGGAGATCCAGGTCTCTCTGTACAGGAGATGTTGAGACAGTAATCCACCTGATTCAAATCTGTAAGATTCATCAAGATATTATTCATTAACAGTATAAACAGTTCAGAAAATTAACTTATTCCTGCTGTTACCAAAAAAAGGCTGTAAACACAAAATTGATGAAATGAACCATGAGCTGAGCTGCTGGTATTTTTATACTTTAGAAATGAATCACACCCCCAAGTTTGATTTGCTACATGAAATATATGTAATTCCTCAGTGCAACAAAATCCTAAAGTACTGATTGGTCAACAAATTCTCTATGTTGTATGAATGTTTTCTCCATTCACAGAAATTTTTGGGAACTTTTGCAAATGCAAGATGACCAATAATTCAACATATGTGTTAATTCCTTTAAATTGTTATTTTACTGACAAAATAAAAACTGAGATTTTCAATGTTTTACAGATGTTGGTTATTTAAAAAAGTTTAGAATTTATTTCCTGTCACACTATCCATCTAGCTTAACCCTTTTTAAACTGAGGACATCGATTGTTGCAGTTTTGCTTGAAGTTTATTTTTCATTCTTTCTTGATATGAAACTTCAGCTACTCAACAGTCATTGGTCGCCAGCACCTGATTCTATTCTTCTCTTCATACTGTGCTATCAGTGAGAAAAAAGCCTAAAGTACTGATTGGTCAACACATTCTCTTGTTCTGTGTGTTTCTATGTATGTATTTCCAATTCGGACCTTCAGACATATCTTTAACCAGAGGTGGCAGTAGTAATTGTGTAAAAGTAATCTAAAATCTTCACTCAATGAAAAGTTGGTATTTATAACACTTATTACACAAGTAGAAGTATAAACATACATCACCATAAATGTACTTTAAGTAGAAAGTGATTTTAGAAAACAACGTGTTTATTTTTAGCTTTTTTTCCCTCTTTGTAAGTTGTAGATGCACAAGTACATCAGACAAAGGGTTATTCTTTAAAACATTTTATCTGTCTTATTACACATTAAAAGGGAATTGCAACAAAATTTTACCTTTAGCAAAACATTTAGCTTATTCTTAAATTCCATGTAATCACTTTAATAAAACTGAAATAAGAATTGAGCTCATTTTAAATCTATAATTACAGGCGTTTATATCATAAAAATCAAATCTGCTGCTCACATGACCTTCCAGACCAAAGCTAAATCCATGTTATCCAATATTTTTTCTTCTTAAAGGCAATTTTACATGTTTAAAGACGATATAAAATGCATATTTATATGTGTTTGTTCTCCTAACTGTTAGGATCCCACCATGCCTGTCGAGTTGTGTACCGGTTCAGGGCATCACCTGCTTTCCAACTGCTGCAATCCTGACCATGTCTGCTGAGTGGCATGCTGGTTCGCTGTGCAGCCGGTGCTTTGACACAGGTGCCATTGGCATGGTCGGTGTTCACAGATCTCATCCCTCCATTTGAGCGTAATTACATCCAGGCTCATTAAGGTAAGGTGTATATGAGCCCTGCCTAAGCCAATGTGCTGTGCTGCATGTTTGCCTTGATAAGTTCTAGCTCAGCGTGTCATGCTCTGGGGTTCCTGGTGAGCTATTCTGTTAGGGCCAGTGGGTAATGGCTAAGCCCATTTTGAGTTAAATACGAGCTAGGAGACCTGGAGGTAATTACCTCTCAAATTAGGATCAAAATGGATTTTCACTCAGCCTCCGCCACCTCCGCCCATTCCTGCTGTGTCTCCACAGCCACATTCACTCATGGTGTTTTGTTGAGCTGCGACCCATCTGTGCAGATGGATCCTTTGAGAAATTCTCATAACCAATCAATATTTCCTCACCTTTTAGTATTGTACTTGCTTTTTGTGGAACATTTTAAAAGACTGTAAATCTCTGTAAAATCTTTCAGTTATTTTGCCCTGTCCTAATTCTCTGAGTATGTTGCAGGCCTCAAAGTTCATATTTACAAAATACAACATTGATTACTGAAAGGCAAGGAATCTTTTTTATTATTATTTTTGTGAGTGTGGAGAAGTTATTAGTCTTATAATATTATATTTTAGTTGAATCTTTTAATTTTACACATGTTGTTGTTGTCAGCTGGTCTGTCACAGCCATGATTAATTCATTTTGTGTTTTCAAATTAGTATCTTGATCACTTAAGAATACAGTAATGTCAGTTAATATGGCCCTCACCTCATCTCTATGTGGTTTGACTTAAATGTTGTTTTAATGAAACATGAAATACTGAAGGTTGAGATTTAAGGTAAAAATAGTTTTATTTGTGAAATAATTAGAATCTGGAATATTTCTAGACTCTTGCAAGTCCAGAGTAAAACAGCTTAAATCAATTATTATTATTTTTTTGCTGCTCAAAATATGCTTTTCTTTTACTTTCAGCTCTCTAACAGTTGTATGTTTATTAGCAATATCTAGAATACAATGAATTTTACAGAACAAATAAATATGAGATTATGAATTAGGAATACCTCAGTCAGAACAAAAACAGGTTCCCCGAAAGGACAATAATAACCTTACATTTCAAACAAAGCAATACAAATTAACAAAGCCAAACACACCAGTTAATCACAACAATAAATATATGATTGTGAGAAAGGTTCAAGTGATGATCATGATCAGAGCCACGTTCCTCACAGACACACTCATTAGATAGAAGCTGAGGAAGTTAAAAATTCCTTGAAATGTTTTATATTGGACAATCACTAGTTAAACTGATTCAGTGGACTTGTTTTTAATAATGACTTTACTTGGCTTTTTAAACTTCAGGACTAGGCATACAATGGCCCCATCCCAACATTTGCAGGCAGGGTGTAAACATCTGAAAACAGGGTGTAAATGTGAGACACCAAGTGTTTTTTTTTCCATCTATACATTCCCAATTTGTGATTGTTGCAATATACCACTTTTAAATGTTGATTTTGAAGCTCAGATGAGTACAAGTCTCTTGTTCTCTGTCCGAACCGCGCTGAAAGATTTAGTTTATTTCAATCACGTTTACAAAAGAACAATCAGTGTGCAGAATTTTACAGCTCACTATCATTCTAATGCATTTCTGGAACCAGGAATAAAACAGGGCATAAATAATGGGATTAATGGATGAGTTGAGATAAAAAAGGATTAAAATATTATTGATAATGAAGTAAGAGGAGTCAGAGATGGTATCACTCAATAAACTGCACACGTAATACGGCACCAAGCACGCAAGAAACACAAGAACCAAGATGCCAAGCATCGTCACAGCTTTCCTCTCAGATTTTGTGGATTCCAGGTGACTTTTGGAGAGGTTGTTGTTGATCTGACTGAGTTCTCGTATGGCGTTAGCGTGCCTTCTAGCAATAACAAAAACCTGGATGTATAAAACCAACATCAAGGTGCTAGGCACAACTACTACTAAAACCAAATCGATGAATGAGCTGGCTTCACCGAGAATGTACATACATTCTCCCGGGCACAGGGTTAAATCTGTAAAATTTCCATTCATATAAAAGATCACAGAATTGTACAACAGTGAGAACAACCAGGATAACAATACAACAGTGTGAACAATCGTAGATGAAATGTCGTTTGCGTAAAGAAAAGGGTTGCTCAGGGCCACATAACGATCCAGAGCAATTAGAGCCACGCTGCCCACCGAGACGCTGGTTAACTGAAAGCTGAGGAAATTAAACAGGATGCAGAAAGCTTGGCCGAACATCCAGCATGACTCGATCAGCCAGGTAAAGTGAAACGGCATCACGAAAAGTCCGACCAGAAAATCAGACACAGCCAGAGAGAGCAGAAGCATGTTGGTCGGCGTGTGGAGCTGCTTGAAGTAACAAATGGAGATGATGACGAGAAGATTCCCACAGACTGTCAGCAAAACGACAGCGGTGGCAGAAATGCACAAGAAGATGTAAACGGCAGGGAAAGTAGTTCGACCTGGGCAGGAGAACTGAAGGCAGTCATCAGATCGATTAAACTCGGTCTGATTCATGAATCCAAGCGCTATTAAAGATCAAAGACAAGAAATGGAGGATGCTGGATCATTGGATAAACCAGGCAGTTAACAACCCATGGACCAGCATCTCACATTTATATGTTTTATTGTGTGTGTGTAGAAACTCCACCCACAAAACCAAATGCTTATGTCATCATGTTTTCATTGTGAATGAAATGCAATTTTAAAATGTAATGATCCTAAAGTTTTTTTAGAAGACAAAAACTGGCCACCATCCTCCATGTGTCATTTCCACCTGAAAAACATTCAGAAGGTGGATTTGGATCAAAAGTAAGTAAGTGGGTACTTGCGTACTGCCCTGTATTGGACTGGTGCTCTATACAGGTTGCATTTCTGCCTTGTAGCAAGATTTTCTGACTGGATGAAGAAACTCCAGAACCCTGACCTCAACACTCTAGACCAGGGGTCTCCCCAAATTAGCTGTCTCGGTTAGAGCTGATCATGTGATCTCCTAGGTTGGTTGGAAGAAAGACCTGCATCCACATGGCCCTTTCAGGATCCAGTTTGACACCCCTGCTCTAGACCCTTCAGATGAATTGGAAATAAGGTCTAGCAGATGCTGGAGTGTTGTTTTGTGCTTAGTGTCCTATATTAGGAAAACATACCTTGTTAGTACTGGGTGTAGGTGGACTCAATAAGAGATCTGCACTCAAACTAAGATTTGTAGACCCTTCCTGATGCTGCTGATATGTAAAAAAAACCAAACCAAGACTGTTGCACTTACAACACAAATTTATCACTCAAAAAACATCTGATAAATGTGGGAACCTTTCAATTGACGTGCTACATTCAATGATTGTATACGAGTTAATTGTATTGTAGGTGTATTTTCTAAAGTAATCCATTAACACTTTGAACAGACATGTTTTCCCAATGAAGTGTTTGTAAGGGTATTTAATTAGTTTAGGGTTTGTGATTTAGACAGGATAGGAAAAAGATGACCAGGCTTCGGGAGTTAATCTGTAAACATCAATAACATCAATAACGTTTTACTCAGAAATGAGATACAGAACACCTTTAATCAGATTTATTAAATAAAGTATGAAAATCAAATGATCAAATTACCAGTGATCCTTACATTTAATAAAGATATTAATATTGTTGGCATTGTGCACATTGTGATCCTGGACATGATACATATACAGTTTAAATGATTATGATAGAGTAACTTTTATTTCCTATGAAAAATGGTGAATTAAATCATAGACACAAAACATAACAGATAATAAAACATTTATAATAAAACCTCAGAATTCATACAAATGATACTCATTTTCATTTCATACAATAGGACAGAATCTTAGATTATCCAGATCAGTTGGCAGTTATAAGGTCACAGACTTTAAGGTCACAAAATTGAGGTTGGATTAAAAAAGAAATAAAAATGTTTGAAATGTAAAATGAAAACGACAATCCTTTATCAGATCTCAAATATTTAATTTATTGATAAAATAGTGATACAAAATTGCTAAATGTTAATTGGTTTTGGATGATAATGAAGAAACACAGCGGCACTTATATATATATATACAGGAAATATATACAGCCTGTCTTGCTGCACCTTTTGCACATGCATTTATGAACAGCTGTATTGCTTTTTAAATATCATACCTTTATATTGATTATTTATATGAATTATAGGAATACCGTAGTGCACAAATGGCAATGTGGTATAACGTGCTGGCCATCCACCTCCATATCTCCTAAGCTGTGTAATCAATTTGCCGGGGCATCAAATAAACACACATGACCATGTCTAAAGGATGGAAGGGTCAAGTTTTATTTATCTTTCATTGCAAATGTGACCTCTGCTGTTTGATCAAGTTGCCCGTATGTGTGGTGGACGACACATAAATTGATTTATGGCTCTTTGAAAGACAAAAGGCACTGTTGGAGGGAACTGTGGGATAATCTCAGGCTCCCCTCAGCTTATACAAGGGTGGTATAAGAGGTATCCGCACATTGACCTATTATATGGTGGGAAGTGTGGACATGGTAGAGCCAAAGAAACCCCACATAAGGCCAGCGTTTTAAAGTCCACCAAATTCCACTTTCAGGCATTATGAGGCAGTACTGCTTCTAGCCACACATCTCCCAGGTTTCCAATTGTAGGTTGCTTAGTATAAGGATATATAGTATAATGCTAAATGCTTTCTATTCTCATATTTACAGATTCTAGTGAAGTGGAAATTTATTACCCGACCCTGATTAGAATAAATGGTTAAAGAAAATGAACTCTACAAAGTAGTGCTCTCATTTATTATCTGTAATGCAAGAATGAAGTGCAGAAAAACTAGATTCCTGATCATTACCAACATCTAGTCTGGTTTATTTACTATAAGCAGCTGTAAAAACCAGTAGAAATCATTAAAAATGTGACTTTCATGTGAAAACCTATTTTTATTTTTGCACCAACACAAGTCAAAACCTCAGTGTGATAATTATATGTTTCCTGTTGGTACTTTAAATATCCCATAAAGATGAAGATGGTGGATTTGGAAGTTTTTTTAGAAGGCTTCAGTTAGCATGACCTACAACAGGACGAAATCTGATATTCTTTATTATCAGTGATACATTTGTAGTAAATATATAAGATTATTATAAAGAGAACAAGAGATCAAGTTACAATATTTCAAACTTGAGAATAAATAAAGGTTTATAAATCAAACATTTTCTTCAGTTAAGATGTGAACATTAGAGTGCCAATTGTGAGCCTTCCATATTAAGTAACTGGCCACCTGACATTACAGAAAGAATATATATATATATATTTGTATTGAATAAAAGTTAAGATAAATCACCCCCTCTACTCCAAATACCAAAATTACAAACATTAAAAGCAGCTAATGTGGAAACAAAGGTTAGCTGGAACTGAAGACACGTGAGAAATTTATTGTTAGAATTTTATAAAGCATATTATAATCTGATTGGAGTTTTTACTCACACCAACCTTCAACATCACTGGAAAACAACCCCAAATAAATGATTTTTTGACTGATTGGGGTTTGTAGTGCAGCTTTGAGTGTTTGGCTGCTTCACTCCTCCTGGTTCGGGTCACAAGGTCATGCACTTCATTTTTTAAGCGAACCCCAGATAATCAAACTTATGACCACAATCAGAACAGCCAGGATCACCAGCAGGATGCAGAGCTTCTTACGAGATTTTTGCTTTGGAAAAAAAAAGCTGTTAGTTTCTGGTTTTCCCCATGCATATTTTTCAGCTTTACATTTTTATTAGATCTTAATTATGCCCACTTGGTGATGGTGTTACCTGGTATGTGGCAGCACTGGAGAGCTGCTGTGTTGCATTCTGGACGTGAACTTCAGCATTTTCAACATTCGCCTCGATGCTGTCTGTAAGTAAAGACAAGTGTGTGACAAAAGTGTGAGGGACAATACAATATTTTATTGTTTGAACTATTTAAACAATGTGGTGTTTGCAATCAAATACTGAGTTTTGAGTGTTACGTAGTGTAAATAATAGAGTTCTTTTGCTCTTTGACACTGCAAAAGCTTCTAGTACTGGCTGGCCTAAGACATTTGGGAAAGACACACATTATGAGCACTGACAGATGAGGTGAATAACTATTATGGTATCTATTAAAAGTGGTCCAAAGAAGGAACAGTGACAAACCGGAGACAGGGTCAAGGGTGGCCAAGGCCCATCGTACATGTTAGGATGAAGGCTGGTTCATGTGGTCTGATCAAACAAATAAGCTACTGTAGACAATATCAGGACATGGTCATAATGTTATGCTTGATCTTATTTTGTTTCAAAATAATTCAGGTTTTTGCTATGTTTAATCTTTTTTGTAATGATAAAAAGTGAGTAAACTTGAATGACATTTCTCACACACACACACGAAACCTCCCATGTTGCATTTTAACTAACAAATCAGGAGGGTGTGTGCGTGTGTGTGTGTGTCAGGGGCATCATTAAAGCAGTTTGTTATGATCTTTTAACACATTTAATTATTGTTATGTGTCAGCTCAATTGTTAATACACAAACTATTTCCTTAGAGGTTTAAGTGTGATTAAACAAGTGGAAGATCCCATAACACATTTGAGTATGTCTAGGTCTGGTGTGTGTGTGTGTGTGTGTGTGTGTGTGTGTGTACGCATGTGTGTGCGAGAAGGCTGTTGCTTGAACTGCTTATGGTGACCTTATGATCTGAAGTGTCATTGGATTTATTTACATTCAACACAGGTATTGTTCCGCATAGGACACCATTTGAATTTGAGCTCAGAACGGCTTTAACACTGCTTAAGGAACAAACATCAGTCAGCAGAAGAAGTTCTGGTGATCCAAACTCGCACCAGAACGAATCCATACATTTTATCATATCATATCAATCCTAATAAGGCTCATAATCATTTATTTATGTACAGATGTAAAGCAGGAACACAGTGTGCCAATACATCAACCACACATCGTATCAATGTGGAACAGCAAATCCACCCTCTGCTTCAGTTAAAGAAAGCTAAGGCTCTTCACAGTAACTCAAATGTTCAGTTTCACCAAGCTGCCACTGGAGGGCATATGTAAGTCCCCAACCCTCTCTGCTCCAAAGCACCACCACATCATGATTTAGTCTCTTGAACACCATATTCTCAACAAGTTTCAAACCACAAAAAAGAAATACAACCATTCAACCGAGTTCTTTCAGACATGCATTGCACGGTCAAAATATATAGACACACATATATAGAATATATATAAACATAACTGATTCACTTGTTGGTGTTGCAAGGCCTATATTTTCATTTAAATGGAACTTTGTGTAGAGCTTTGGGCTATCAACCAGATATTGGTGATTCAAATCCAGGCTCTGCAGCCACAATTGGGTCCTTGAGCAAGAGCCCTAACCCTGACTGCTCCAGGGACATCTTATGATAGCTGACCTGACTGCTCTAGCCTCAGCCTTCAAACAAACCGGAATATGCAAAGAAAGAATTTCATTGTACTGCATCTCTGTATATGTGTAATGACAAATAAAGGCATCATATTCTCTTTTCTAAATCTGTGGAAAAGCCCCATAAATCATTAGTTATGGTCTCATGGGAGCTGGTCCCTTCTCTGTGCCCATATAACAAATGCTAGTATGGCATTCAATATTACACTGAACAGTGCTAATAGAAGATTCTGCTGTAACATTTATTGAACTGTTTACAGTCAAACAAGGTTTACTTCACCTTGTGCAAAATACCTCTCACTGAAGCCTGAGCAGATGGTTATGGACAAGACTGGGTTAACGTGTGTCCCACATAGGAAGGGCTGTCCTATACAGGAGAAGTAACCAATCAACAACAGGTTGTTACAGGCCAAGAGAAGACCCACTGTGAATCAAACTCCAGATTATTTTAATCCTGGTGATGAGATGAATGTGTCACAAGACATACCACAACCTTCAAAAGCACAGACAATGGACACATAAGCACTGGCAGTGAACTGTGCAACAGAAGAAGGTTTTCTGATCTAATGAATTCTGCTATTGAAAGATCATATCTCAGATGTGTTCCTGTGTTTGTTAAACTAAGCAGGGTGGAAATGAAAGCGCATTCTTATCACACAAGCTTTTGGCACCATAGTCCAAACCATGACCTTTTACCTTGTGTGCAGGTTGCAAAAAATACATTACAATCTGACTTGATAGTTGACGTCACATTCCAAAACAAGAAAGGTTAGGTGTTGATAGGGCTCCATTAAGGCCGTTGGAGCTTGTCCACATCGTACCATGCCTGTCAAATGTCTTTGCGGCCTTCGCTTTGTGAATTGGGGCACAGTTGTTCAGGAACAGGGAAGGGCTCTCCCCAAACTGTAAATACACATTAGTAATGAGTGTGGCTGTGTGTGAGACTTCTTACCAATCATGTCTCCTTGTTCATGCACCATCACTGCCAGATCTTTGAAGATTTCATTGATGTCCGTGATATCTGACTGAAAACAGAATCAGAGAGAAACACTGTATGGATGTTTTCAACAATCATCTTTTATTTATTTAATTCATTTTCATTTACTTTCTCCTATTCAGCGTTGTGGTGGGCCTAGTCTCTAAAACCCTGGCTGTGAGGCTTGAATAAACTGGACAGGAAACCATTCCAACAACCCATCAAACTGCATTATTAATATACTAGCAGGTGAGGCGTTCTGGAGTGGTTCAGAAGGGCCACACAGTGTTATATAAGATGGATATTTTCAAAGCTAATTTGTGACACTAAATATCCAAAATAATGAATTTTCCTTCAAGAACAATAAAGTATTATCTTAACTAATAATTTGGCCTAGTACCTTAGACCAAACGTCTTTTTATCATCCTTTCTGTGAGATCGATGAGTAGTAGTGACAAATTTAAAATACATACACATATACATTCGTTCACACCACAATCGCTCTTCATGAACCCATTTGTTAGACTTTGATAATCAGATCATTCCAACTCACCTCGAGCTGCCTGATCGCTGTCTCTCTTTCCTGGATAAGATTTAAATCCTCCTCCGTAATACCAGCTTCATAACTCTGTGTCTGATAATCACTGCACACAGAAATTATTAAGATTTTTAACTTCTTGACTTGAGTGTTTGCTTTATGTTGGGAGATGTTTTACCTCTCAAAAGCAGGTTTTCCACCAAAGGAATCATCAGGAAACCCACCCTGTGAACATCCAGACGGAAGATGTCAAAAACACTCAAAAGATTTTCATGCAGTGGTTCACAAACTTCTTGCACTCGGATCAGCAAGAACCTCTGTGAGTGGCCTGTTTACCTTTTTACAGAAACTCTGCATTTTTACTCTCTTTTTCTTTCAATCAAAGTGTACCAAATGATATTTAACCTACCGAAACTCTGGAACCGGCTCGAACTCTGGCCACAAACTCTTTCTCTTTTTGTGCTGCTTGTCTCTGGGTCTTTTGGAAATTGGACAATGTGTTGGAGAAATCATTGACCAGTCGTTCTCGCTGGATTTTTCTCTGTCTCTGAGTCATAAACAGAAATAAAAGTAAGAAATGATGTGTAACATGTCAAACTACACGAAAAAATGACGTTTATCAATGATAAATTTATACAGTTCACAAAAACAACAAGAACTAAACTGTGACGTCCCAGAACCATTACATAAATCATCACATGAACACTGATTACACTACACAGCTATGTGCTTGCTGGACATCCCATTCCAAAACCACAGACATTGAAGTGGACTAGCCTGAATAGACTGCACTCTTCACTTATTAGCAAGATTTAGACAAAGGATCATTTGTGAGGTCAAAACGACTTGTCTCTGGTCCTGTCCCACTTCAGATTAGAAATGTCTCTAGTATTTACTGTAAGTATTTGAATTTAGTTTATGGTTGTATTTATTTGCACTGTGTGCACTGTATTGTGGAAATTAGTGGAAATTTACTTCATTTGCCAAACCATTTAAAGACGTGTTAGCAATGACCATGTGACTAAAACACCTGAATGGAATAAATAGGAGAGGTGTGAATTTAAATGATCAAGTATGAACAGTTTACCTGATCAGAGGCGAGGGGGAGAGTGCTGAAGTCTTTCAGATATTGGTCAGTTTCCTTTGCGAGTTGATTCACAGTTTGTTGTTTCTGCTTCCTGTGTGATCATAAACATCGACTCTTTTAGTTATAGAAAAGAAATGTATACATTGTATTGACAAATGTATAGCTGTCAAATTTGTGTGAATTTTATCAGTATAAAATATATGAAAAAGGCAAAATGTATACAATATAAAATAAATTAATCAAAACACTTTACTTTAACAACAGGTTCTGATTCTATTCACTTAGCCGAATTTACATCACTACACAGGTTGCCAAGTTGGTATTTATATGAGCACACTTTATTAATTTGGATTGTTAATTCATTTCTATTTTGTTTCAGTTTTTTAACACAAAATGGAAATGTGCAGCATTGTTTTGCATAATTTGTACCTACCTCACGATTTAGATAAATAAAAAAACAAATGCAGTATTATAAAAAATATTTTAAAAAGAATTAATAAAAGGACAAGGTCATCATTTCTCTTTAATTTTATTATATTAATAAAATGTATTTATTAATTATATCATCTCAGTATCGTGAATAACCTTGTTAAAGTGTATCGTTACATCCCTTGAACAGGGTAAATAAAATCACTTACAATCTTTGTCGAAGTTCTGGTGTGTCTTTGTCTGTGCCCAGTTGAGTCACTATCCTCTGGATTTCAGATGCTGGGGGGAATAAAAATAATAGTACATAAACCCCTACTTTTAGGGTTTTATACACTGTGCTATGTATGTATTAGACCTACTATTACATTTTATTTTGAGCGCCATAATCAGTTTAAATTTCTCTAGACTATTTTTTGACCCTGTTGTAAGAAAGTCTGTATCAATCCACAGAGAGTCCACATTCAGGGGTCTGATATCACTACTGTATTAAACAGAAATCCTGTTTACCAATCAGTGATAACACATATTTACGTACTCTGCTGGGTTATGTTCTGGATGTTGGATCTGATGGTATTAGTGAGCAAATTTGGGTCCTTTGATCCAGACATCATGATGATGGTCCTTTAAATCTGAAAAAAGAGCATACAAAGGAAAGGTGCAGTTACAGGGCTGCTCAATATATTATTGGTTAATTGTAGTATTATTGATCTTTGTAGTGCAACAGAAATGAAAGCAACATGATATTTAGCTTGAATGTAAGTGTAGATGAGCATGACCAGTTAATATACTGTGACATCAAAGTGGAACAGTGGGTGCAGAAGGGTCACCCTAACCAGACAGTTTAATCCTTAGAGGTTAAAGTACTGGACTAGTAATCAGAAGGTTGCCGGGTTAAAGCAACATGATATGCCATGTTAGCACTGTTGGGCCCTTGAGGAAGGCCCTTAACTCTCAATTGCTGAGACGTTATGCTATCGTGCCTGTACGTTGCTTCGATGTCCCAAAATATTCTACAAATACCCAGAGAACTAAATCTATGTCTATGCCCAAGACTCAAACAAACACATTTCTGTAGCAGCAGGATTATGGAGGTGGGGGGCTTGAGCCTAATCTAGCTTTTAGACACAAATTACCATCTTGGACTGTACACTAGTCCACTGTGTGTTTGTGCGCCCTGCTATGGACTGGTGGACAGTCTAAGATGGTATACACACACGCAGCAATCCAACAATCCAGACAGTGTCTGTTATCCTGGTTCCTGGACAGTGGGAGGAAACTCACGCAAACACGGGAAGAACATGCAAACTCCACACAGACAGAATTTTTTTTGTGTTATAAGCCAAAATGGCAACGGAAACACACACACACACACACACACACACACACACACACACACACACACACACACACACACACACACACACACACTACAA
>JAYDZF010000005.1:2237459-2248420 GCA_034509105.1 Microcambeva barbata
AGGGCCCACTTACACCACAAAAACAAAAACACAGCAACCCCCCCCCCCCCCCCCGCATATCGTAATTCACTAAAAACAAAACCTCCTCACTCGAATTATTGTTCATTTACTCCCTTTAGTTTTAAAAATTAAAACTTTGTTCTGCCCAGAGTGAGGACCTAAATAAATCCAAATTAGCTGCTAAAGCTAACACCTGGGAGGAAGGGGTCATTAGCAGGTCAACATAAAGGCGAATAGAATAAACAAAGTCTGAAATAAAATGACTTCTAACTTTTAATAAATTCAGATCTTTATAAATATCCATATAATAACAACTGCGAGTCTGGGACTACAGGAACTCTGTGGTCATTGTAATTACAGAACTCTGGGGCTAATAGTACAAAAATGCTTTTTAGTTTGTAAACAGTAAACTTTGTATTGAAAAGCCTTCAGAGCTGAGCAAAGCAGAGCGCTAGTGCTAATTTAGTGCTTTTTAAAATAGCTCTGAGAAAAAGAACCTTATTTTCCCATTTCCTATCCAAACTCTGTTTATGCTACTCAAATATTTTTAATACTTTTTGAGCTCTCATTGAACTGATTTTCCTATAATAAATTCCTCAGAAAAACAGAAAAATATTACATTATTTTCTAGATGTCTGCAAAAAAATGTTTAATTTTTTGATGAAGTTTCATCAAACCCACCAGGTTGATCATCGCTGGTGTCCCTAATGGTCGGGACAAACATCCCAGCCAAAGTCATTGAATGACCATTACACTTTATGTATTTTACACTGGATTAACGATTGGATAATCTCCTGGCTAATTAGCATGAAACAGTGGAGCTGTATTTGGTTGAGAAACTTTTTTAAAAAAGCTTCTGCTTACCGTTTCTTCACCAGTAAAATGGCGACGAGCAGCAGTAAGATAAAGACTAGCACTGCAGCGCTAATCCCGGCTATTTTAACCACTTGGTCTGTCTGTTTGGCCGGATCAGGAATCACCTCTGGCTCCTCTGTCGCACCTGAAGCACAAACAAATCAACAAAACATTTTATGATCAAAATTATTTGGAACTAATCAGGCAAAAATACACTGTGCTTAAATACTAAGAAATCAACACTTTGCAGCAAGCTAAGGAGCAACCGGTCCCCAACCTTTAGACCATGAACGTTTCATATAAGAGATTATTCACACACAAGATTTTAAAGGATTATAAATAGAATAACTAAAGAATAGAAAATCATTGTGAACCCTGAGCTTTTTAATTATTATTTTGCAATTCGATGCTGCTCCCACCTAGTGGTGATTGGAGACAGTAACGCCAGAGGAGTTTTGGAAATGTATCTGCTCTGGTAGAGATCTCTATTTTTTTATTCCTTCCATGCGACCCATAGACCCACAGAGCAGCAGTCTAATATGCTACATGGATAGCTCTGCTGTTGTGGAGTGTACTGGGTAACAGAGTGTAGATGAGCCCTCACTTGATCCATCGGATTGCTATAGCCAAAATTATTTGTAATGTATTTCATTCCAGCTCCATTCAAATTCACAGATCAGATCATGCAAACTTCTTCACATTAACTGCAATTAGTGCTGACCGAACAGCATGTCTGCTCCTCCACCAACAAATTACACTGCGGCTTCAGAACGAGCTTTAACAGTGGCTGATTGTCTCCTGGGGTTCGATCATATAAACACCGGGCTCGCATACGGAACCGTAATAACATTTATTTTAATAACTGAGCAAACGTTTCTGCTGTACAAACATCACAAATGATACAAACACACTTCAGGACCACCTCCCACTAGCGCTTCATAATTACACAGAAATCCACAAAGACAGCTCATTGTTTTATTTCATGTTTTATCACCGATCTGTACTGGTCAAGGTCACAGTGGATTTTTGCAATGCTGTAACACACACAGGACGGCAGTCCGTCACCACAGCTGGCCGAGCATGTAGGAGGAGGCAGGTCACTGAATTCCACTACTGAAGGAAAGTTCTGTCGCAACGTCCTACTCGACCAGCATTAGTGTTGTGAATATGCAATGGGAATCGGACATGATTGAATTAGGAGAGAAAGAAAAGGGGAAAACAAAACAACACACACACACACACACACACACACACACACACACACACACACACACACACAGTGCTGGTAATGCAGCCCGGCAGCATTAAATCCTGTAAATACACACTAATGTGTTTTACAACTCAACAATAAAGCCATTAGAGCCTCGTCAGCACACATTGATCCAAACGTTTACTCTGCTGCTTTTATTGTATTACTCTCGCACAGAGAGCCTGACGTGGACCGGCCTCGTCTCCACCGGGCTTTTATTAATCAAAGAATCTCCAGCCCGAGTCCTGAGGCCGAAACTTCATGCTTTTAAGCTTTTACTCCTGAATAACGGCCCACTTTCGTCCCTCTCCGCTCCGCTCCACTCCACTTCCCCCTGCATGCTGTGCGCCCCCCGCATCCTAGATTTTAACGTTACATCAGTGATTAAGGACAAAACAAGGCACACACGGACCACAGAGTACACTGAAAACAGGAACAACAACCAGAGAGAGAAAGCAACGAATGAACCCTGAAATAATCCAACAAATATGTCCGTTCAGATCCACACATCAGGGTGTGAATATTTGTTTTAATTATTATTACAGAGTTTTGTGCGTATTTTATTAGACCCTCTTCACCTGTTTCACTGCATGGCCAAACGTATAAAAACTCCAAACTGTGTACTTCTTTCACATTATTCCACAATAATCTTGGAGCATGACATCCTCCACTTTTCTGGGAATTCATTCCACACTATTTGGAGCACTTTTCTGTGGACATCTGTGTCCATTTAGTTAAAGAAGTCCGAGTTAAACATGTGCCTAGGTGACACACCAGGATATTCTGGGAGGTTATAAGTACACCCCGGTCCACTTCATCACAGCACCTAGTGGGTGGAAAATATTTCACAACAAATTCGATCCTCAGAGTTGACATGTAATGGAAGAATATGAGTGGCAAGGGCCAAATTGTGATGGCTTGTCGATCGGGCAAGATAGTGGTCAGTATTAATGAAAAATGGTCCAAGTAAGGAACAGTGGAAAGCCGGCGAAATGTTCATGGGCAGCCAATGTGGATATACTTGGAGAACAATCCAACAGATGAGCTACTCTAGATCAGATTGCTGAACAAGTTAATGTTGGTTCTGATAGAAAGGAGTTCAGAGTTACAGTGGGACCAAAACCAAGACAATATGTTGTACCATTGTGAACGTACTACCTGTATCTTTTCACATTAATTGCAACCTGAAAAAGTTTTTTTTGCACCTAATCTGTTTTTATCTCTGCTAAAAAAAACTACGCTGCTAAATGTATATCAGAATTAATTTTGGCCTTATGTACTATTAACTCAATACAATGTACTGACCAACACTCGTCTCTAGTCTGCTCTCTTAATTACTTGTTTAATGTTACACCTGATCTGTGACCTTCGATAGGAAGGCATTCATTCATCTGGACCTCTTAGGACTCAAATGCAATACACTAGTCTTAAAACCCTCAACACACACACACATGAAGAAAAAAGCAGGAAGTAAAAACAAAAGCACCAGGGCTGATGGGTTGTGGCAGGAAAGTTAAAAGGCGGTCGGGCATGAGTGTGTGCACGTGTAAAATCTGACGTCTCAGATTATGGGTACAGACATGAGTCCCTCTCGTCTCTGCCAAAACACTTACAGTTCCGTCAACTTTCATAAACACGGCCAGCGAGAAGCAAAAAATAATAATACTGGAAGAAATTCAGATGAAATTGGATTACATCCATTTTGGAGATAAAAGCGCCTGCATAAAATGAAAATCTATTTTCCTGCGGCCTCTAACGCTACATGACACGGAGCGTATCGAATTCGGTGTGCGCAGCGCCGCCAGCTTCCTGCCTGCCGCTTTTATTACGTTATCTCCCACAAGAAGCGGCGAGATGGAGAATAATTAATGACAACAGCAAATCTATAATAACAAACGCACTCATATTCAATCAGTCAGGTACAGCTCGTACCCCTCAGCTACAGAGAAACATCCCATCTACTGATCTGCTCCAGAACTGACATCATCCTGCACCAACAATTAGAATAACCGTCCAGGAATAATGACTATTTATTATTTGAATCACTTCTGCTGCTTCTCATTTTCAGTGACGGAGCAAAATGTGGTAGCGTAGGTCTGTAATGTCTATGAAGTAATCTTAACCCTGTAGCCTTTAAATTCAAGATTAAATGAGCACAGAAAGGTTGCCAGGTAAGATTGATTATGAAAATCAATTGGACTACACAGCAGAATGAAATATTTCTGACTTGTGAGAGTCTGAGATGGAACAGATTCTCTTTCCCCTGCTTCACATGTAATAACTGGTTGCACAGGATTCAGCCGTGGCCAGGTGGTTAGAGAACTGAGTTTGTGATCAGAAGGTTGCCGGTTTGTGTCCATGAGCAAGGCACCTAACCTCTATCTGCTCCCCGGGTGGTGTGGCTAGGGCATGTGTGCTCACTGCCCCCTAGTGTTCACTGGTGTGTATATGTGTTTCACTCTCGGATAGGGTTAAAATGCGGAGGACAATTTCAGTGCACAGGGATAAAAAGGGTATTTTAAGACTCCTGGAGGAAACCCAGACCGAAACAAGGAGAATATCCAAACCAAGTCTGAGTAGAAAACCTGAACTTTCACATTTGTCTGGAAACCACTAGAAAACCTATTTTATTCTATTATTCTATTTGGACTTCTGTCTTCTGACTCCTTCCTATCAGAACCAGCATTAAATTCTTCAGCAGTTTGACCTATATTAGATCGGACCACAGGGTGAGCCACTGCCGACAATGACACCATCGCTGGTGTACCACTGTTCCATCCCTGGACAATTTTTCATACATACTGACTACTGCAGCCCGGGAACACCCCACAAGAGCTGCAGTTTTAAAGATGCTCTGACCCAGTCGTCAAGCCGCCACAACCTGCCCCTCGTCGCCCATTATTCCTGCTTCTAACATCAACTGAGGATCAAATGTTCCCTTCCTGTGTAATATTTCCCACCTACTAACAGATGCCAGTATGAAGGGACGATCACTGTTCAGTCCTCAGGATGTCGGTTGGTGTATGTTACAGAATACAGTCTGAGCAGATGAGGTCTAAGGGACTAATTCCATTCATATTACCTGATAATAATTGTTGTGGCTGAAACACACATTTGAAAATATGTTGACAGGGTAAAAGATCAAAACAGGGTGAACGTAAACTTCCGATCTGAAATGAAACTTTGTTTACACTAAACGAGTCAGTTTTTTTTTTTTAAAGCACCAATAATCTTGTGGCTCTGGTAGAAATGAGCACTCGGGAGGATTAGCACTTTCTAGAGTATATATGAAACACATGGTTCCCATCGCAGCGAGTCCTCCGGAGAGCCGCTACGTGCTAATGCTCGTCCAGCTGGGTACGGATTAGCTAGCAGCACTTTCGCTAATCTCCTAGCCACAGCATTTTCCAAATCCTCTGACTGCACTTTTAAAAATCCCGACTAAACCTGCAGTAATACGTATTAGCAAAGCACGGGTCCAAAAAGCATCCGGCATATGTCCTGCCCGCTAACGGCGTAACGAACAGATGACTCGCTAAACAATGACATTAGAGAAGTGGGAGGGGAAGTGTGTGATGGAGAAAGTGTGTGTGGGTTGTCTACAGGAGTGTGTATTCATAGGAATGATTTAAGTGTGAAGATGTTGGTTACTGCTAGTCTGGCTGAGATTTTCACCACATTCTTTAGAATTCACACGAAGGCTTCTAAACTACATAAAACGTCCAGTGAGTGGCAGTTCTGCTGGTGAAGATATGCAGAAATGGCTCAAGAGAGAATGAGGATGTTGATTTATGTTTACATTTGCTCCGTTTAACAGGCACTGTTGTCAGAAGCTGTCTAAGCCAGGGTTGGTCGCTGTCTCTATTTTTGGGATCTAACTATGATGAGCTGCAATTTATTAGCTGACTACAATTTTACTTTAGAAAGTGTGAAGCTCCTGTCAGCAGTGATCTCATTCGTGGACAAAATATTAGCTGGTGCCCCCCAAGCATGTCTGAAGCACTTACTTTGGCATATAGTGTACAGTCTATGCAACTGAGATTTAGGGGCCTTGATCAATGGTTCAACAGTGGCAACTTGAAAGTGGAGGTTGGTCCCAGCAACCCTCTGCTTACTAGTCTAGTACCTCAACTGGATAGCTAAGACTCGCCAAGACTAATCCTGAGTAGAGTGTCTTCACTCCCAGACCAGCTCATTAACCTTAATACTTTGGTTTCTGGCTGATTCAACCCCCTCAGGACCCACACCGATCCAGCTACATAACCCAAAACCAAAGAGTTGCCAAGGTGTTCCTAATAAAGCGGCCACTGGGTGTATGTGTGTAGACAGAAAATGAGCGATATGTCCAGACCAGGATGATAAAATGAAAAGCAATAAAAGACTGTCTCACCTTTAACTGCCAATTTGAGACACTGAGTCTTCGTTTCCTGTGGAACAAAAAACAGTAACACACTTCACTTCAAATAACCATTACACACACACACACACACACACACACACATGGGAAACACCAGTGTAGAGGGCAAACCCATCATTTTAGATTAATTTCAGCCATCTTACAAATCCTACAAGACTTTGATCTGTTTTTGGACATACTGAGACCTAGTCCACACGTACATGAGTAAGAAGGTCCGTTTAGAGTCAGCGTTAAAGTCGTTTACTTGTGGATGAAAGGTCAAAATGCACTGGCCTGCAAGACATCACGAATCTTTTTTTATGGGATGCAGCCATTTCCCTATTGCCTGAACTCCCATAGACTTTTACCTTGGGTTGGTTCAGGTCAAAAAATGGTTTGCTCATTAGCAAACGCCCCCTTGTGGACACTTTACATTACATCTTGTAAACCACAGTCGGCCCAGTTTGCCATCTTTGCAATGTCAGACGGTAAGAGTGTCTGTTGCAGCCACAGCTGGCAAAACACCTGGAGTAGACTTACTGCCACTGCATCATGGAACAGCTCAACACTTATTTAATATATCCCTCATGATGTTTGCATGTTCACATTTAAAAGTGCTACACAAAGTTCATTTTTAATAAACCAAACATGTCAGTTGAAACTGTTGGGTCTGTTTCTGGTCTGTGTGTGTGCTCACCTTCTCCACACTGCTCACAGCCTGGAAGTAGATATTGTAGTTCTTACGCGGTGCCAGCGGGGCGTTCCAGTACCCACGGTATGTCTTGTTGTCTCCCACAGTAAAGGGAGAAGGTTCTGGAAGGTTCCCCGGAGGAAGCTCGGCGGCAAAGTAGTATGGAGATCCGGAGCCGGAGGACAGCTGGTAGGAGACGGGCGTCTGGAAGCACTCAACCTTGCCGGCCTCTCGGCGGGAACGGTGAGGGTTCCGCTCCTCCACCACGATCTGATATGCACTGAGGGGTGAGGAATAGATAGGATGGACTGATCACAAAAACTGGACTTGTGGTTGAAGTGAACATTTACACCGCAAAAAAGAACGACCTTTTTTATCTTCATTTCATCAGACAGAAGTAGTAAAAGATCCACCAGCCACATTCTTATAAATGTATTACTGACCCAGACTAACACGCACCAGCCACTTAAGTACCCTGATACCCTAATTCCTCAGGCTTGAACACAGTTAAGTCATCTGTAGGAAAAAAAAACCCTGATGGTCGTGTTGGCTCTATGGTTCCTCTCTTTCTCTCATAGCTGTGTGATGCACTGCAGTTAGCATGGCTGCAGATACCTGTGATGACCTACCAGGGCCTTATTGAGTCATCCAGTCTGTCTGTGGTCATAATAAGGTAAATCAGCTTCTAAGTGTATATTTATGTAGCTGCTCGTTTCACTCTAATCAAACAACCAAGTGTGTGTGTGTGTGTGTGTGTGTTAAACTCAGAATGACTTTAACAGACGCACAGCGCCTGTCATCCCATAATACTTTTTACAGATGGAGCACAAAAAGTGCCAGTATTACTAAAACACACACACACACACACACACACACACACACACACCTGTCAAGAACAAACTAGTACAAATGACCACAGCAGATGGCCAGTATGGCAACTCGCATGCTCATACACACACACACACACACACAAGCACACACTCTTTTGCACTTGTAGTGATCAGTCATGCGCTTTAAAGACATAACAGTCCATGTCTGAGGATGAAGGTGAAGGCGGGTAAAAATTAGGGAGGTGCTCTTGGTTTTACAAGACCTCCTACTGTGTGGAGGTCAAAAGAAAAGGTGAAACCCATTCACACTTCTAAAATCCTGACAAAAGCAGGTCTGAAACTCAAGAACATGCAAAAGTTCAAACATACAGCCATAGGTAGGGCAGAACCCAGGCTAGAATCATCCAGGACCAGAATCGAACATAAACCCAGCTGGAACTGAAACTGGACCAGACCGAAGTGAACAGACCTGATGGGTGCTCCTTTAGCCTGGGCAGGTTTGAGCAGGACCGTGATGGTGGTAGCAGTTTCGTTGAGGAATGCCTCTGCCCCATCATACTCCTCCAGAACCGGAGCTACAGAGGAGAGGGGGTACAGATTAGTCTTCAGTAATCTCACACTGGATACGACTTACACACACACACACACAGGTGCATATAAGCACACACTTCATGTGATCAGTGATACACCTCTAAAACAGATGTGTGTGTGTGTGTGTGTGTGTGCATCCTCTCCAATTACAAAAACAGAGTCAAGAAGCTTTTAGCTCCAATTCACCTGCATTTATACATTCGACACCATCACCTCTGTATGTGTGTGAGTGTGTGTGCAGGTGTGTAGATAGGAGGAGGACGGATCAGACACTGGAACACACACTGCGTACCTGAGATGTTGGTGGTGATGTTGATGGTGGTGGGTGGACCAAAGCCTTTGCTGGTTCGAGCTCTGATGGTAAACAGGTACGTGGTTCCCGGGTGAAGCTGGGAGAAAATGTGGTGGGACGCGTTAAATGGTAATGTGACTATCAGAGGGGGGCGCAGTAACGGCACAGAGGGGTCGAACGAGGACACACTGCTGTAGGTGATCTGCAAAGGAAACACAATAATATAATAATTACTATAATAATGACATACACAATAATAATAGAATAATAGCAATAATCAAAATAATAAATAAATGAAAAATTATATTAATAATAAACAATAATAATCAATAGTAATTAAACAATAAAAAAACAATAATTTGTAGTATTAATAATAGTAATATAATAAACAACAAAAATAATAATACATATTTATCATAATACTGAATTATAATATTATACAACTAATAATAAAGTAAAAAATAATAATATAAACTATTAATATAAATAAAAAACGGACATGAATATTTGTACGTGTACATGCGCGCGCGCACACACACACACACACACACACAAATTACCTCATATTGTGTGATGTTGCCGTTGGGCTCGAGAGGCTCCTTCCAGTTCAGGTAGATTTGATCCTCATATGGGGTGGCTTTCAGAGAGGCACTGGGAACAGGGCCAGGTACTACACACACACACACACACACACACACACACACACACACACGGAGAGAGAGAGAGAGAGAGAAAGGGTGTGTTAATGCACTGGAATAGCTCTCAGTTTTTACAGGACTCTAGAGCACTAATATGTGTGTGTGTGTGTATGGGTGTGAGTGTGTGTGTGTATGTGTGTGTAGCTTTACTTACAGTAAGTATATTGTAACTAGAAGTATTAAAACACTCCTGAGTGTCCTCTAACAATCGCTCTGGGTACAGTTACACATGTGTGCCTACTTAACATAAGTGTGTGTGTGTGTGTGTGTGTGTGTGTGTGTGTGTGTGTTCATAAAGAAACTATCCATCCCACAGAGCAGCTCTCACACTAATGGTGTTCTCGGGTTACGGCTCTGACCTCTCGTTCTTTTCACCTACAGTAGGTGTGTTTCACACAGGGGTAAAAAGAGAATTTTAGGGCCGGGACAGGGGTGCGGCATGGGGAGGGAAGGTTGTGAGTGTTCTGATCTAGTAATCCAACACCTTTGAGACCTCCAGTTGTGGCAGCGCCCCGTCTGCTAGCCGACTTTTACACAATCGGTTCTGTTTGAAGATTTTGAGCCTCATTAAATGGCTTTGGGATGAACTGGAACTCTGACTGGCTGCCAGGCCTTCTCAAGCAACAGCCCCAGATCAATGTTTTGGTTTTGGAGACTGAAGGGGTTATGTTGGGTAAGGCTCGAGGTGTACACTGCATTGTGTGTGTGTGTGTGTGAGTGAGTGTGTGTGTGTGTGTTTTGTACCATCTTCCTGGGTCTGGACAATGGTCTCCTCGCTCTCTTTTCGCCCCTCCGGATTGGTCAGGATCATCTTCAGGCTGACGTTGGTGTTGGGCGGCAGGTTGGGCACCACATGTCGCGGTGCCTTCGGGTCCATCTCCAGACAGTCGCCGTGGATACGGTCGCCGAGCTGGCCGTGGCTGCGGTTGATGCGGGTGACGTAGTGGAAGCAGATGGTGACATTGAAGGTGTGACAGCGTGTGATGTTGTAGCCCAGAGACTCCCAGTCCACCGAGATGTAGCGGGAACCCGTCTCGGCTATCTTCAGTGACTTCGGTGTTCGCATGGGCTCTGTACACACACACACACACACACACACACACACACACACACACACACAATATAATTGAGTACTTTTCACAAAATTGTTCCTCTGTGCATGTGTGTGTGATTTAATGGTGTTAATCTGTGATCAATACATGTTGCAGCTTGTCACCGAGTCCTCACACATAAACCACATTCATTCACTTATTTATGTAAACTTTTGACCTCAAATGTACAGACACACACACACACACTAGTGTGTGAGAGGATGAAGTGTGATGGTCTCCACAAGCAATGTTTTATTCATAAAGGGGT
>JAYDZF010000005.1:2693497-2704360 GCA_034509105.1 Microcambeva barbata
GTGTGTTCAGAGGGAAAGGTGGGAAGGGAGGTGACCAAAGAGATTTAGAGATAGAATGAGAAGGAGAGAGATAGTGATGAGCACTTTATCACTCCTCCTCCTCACATCTAATTCCATCATTCTATAACATTCTTCCCATGTTTCAATCCACTTAATGAAATGTTAATATCCATGATTGAACTGTGACATGTAGACATACAGGCATGTAAATCATATACCAGTAATCCAGGAGGCGTTTCATTAGGTACAAGGGAAAACACACTCACAACAACCTAGGGTTAACCCTGGTCTCAGTAGTAGTGAAACCTATGAAATATGGAGCTGCCAGTACAAGAACATGCAAAAACTCCTAACAGACAGTTTATGCAACAACGTTGATCATGAGACCAATAATGCGTAATTAAAATGCTTGAAGCGGATGTCATGTGATTGTTTTAATTAAATACATAGGTTTGATGTTTATGGTGTTTATAAGTGGATCTTCTTGTGTGATGTGTAAACAAGCAAATCCCAAAAATTGGTTTACACTTGTTACCCTGCCACTATTATTACTGGAAGGATAACTGTCCTTTTATTTGTGGTTACAGTAAATGTTCATAGTAATTAGCCATCTTAATGTCTCGTGTATTCATTATACTGTAATCTCGGGTAATTCTGGATTTCAACACTGTGTCTGTTGTGAAACATAACACAACAATGAAGTCAAAAATGACTGGACAGGGGAATAAGTAATGTGGTAACACCAAAATAAAACACATGCGTAGTATTCAGGTACTTCAGGTAAGCAGGTAGAACAACTTGTGATCCATATCAGTGTTTCCACTAAGCAGCGTGCTATTGTTCATTATCAGATAATAGCACGGATAAGAGTGTGTTCTTCTGAGAGTCTGCAGGTTAATTAGATGGAGTTTACCTTCTCAGATTAGACAGTGTTTGTATATACACCAGCACTGACGTGATATATGCAGCCAACACAAGATTAAAAGAACGGTTCCCTTCCCTTTCCTTGTAAGCAGCCAGAACTTTCATATTTGGGGTCTAAAGTTTGCTTCTTTCGCTTGGTGACGATACAGTGTGTGACTAAATGTATTTGGACATCAGACTGTGAGCTCGTAGCTCATCCTATTTCAAAAACAAGTGGCTTCTCAGAAAAGAGCATTTGTATGGCTGGGCAAAGATGGTGGTCAAAAAAACCTCGACAGATGATTCCAAAGCCGCTGAATGGGACTGAGGTCCAGGCTCTGTGAAGGCCACTAGAGTTCATATGTAGATCATCTTTGTATACGAAGAGCCACACCCTGATCCCCCTACATCCCTACACAGCTTTTCCCAGCCTGTATGAACAGCAGCCAAGTGTAAGCATGTAGGTGGTTAGCTTAGCTAGCTTAGCAGGATGGCAGAGCTGAGTTTCTAACAGATGAGTTAAAAATGACCCACATTTGTAAATAGGACAAATAGAACTCTTTTTCACCATTGTGTTTTACATTTTACCCAATGCGTGCAGTGAAACACATTATTTACACACTAATGAACACTAGGGGGCATTGAGCCTGGAGCGGCAAGCAGCCCTAACCATTGCGCCCTGTGAGCAGTTAGGGGTTGGGTGCCTTCCTAAAAGGCACTTCAGTCATGACCTTCCTATCACAACCCCAGTTCTCCCACCATCACTTACAATTCAAGCAATTGAGGGTTGAGGACCTTGCTCAAGGGCCCAATAGTGGAAATCTGGCAGTGGTGGAACTTGATCCAGAGACTTTCTGCTAACAAGTCCTGTTCCTCAGCCACTAGGCTACAACTGGCTCAGCCTGGCATCTACGTTAACCTGGTTGGAGGGGAGGATTGTGGACGTGGGGGTTTGCCAAAGCAAGATAAAAAGAAAATTGTGATTGTTTAGTTTTACCTCACTGACTCTGCTCTTATTGCGCCTGCATTTATGCACACCAGCATGGATCCGGATTGTGCTGACCAAAACTGTAAAACAGCAACAGAAGAGAAATGATGGTGTGAGCTACTTTTCCAAAGTCCATTTAAGCTGAACTGATCTGCCAGCTATTAGTGCCGTCTTAGTGAAACAAAAAGATCTCACATTAAAGGGAGGCCAAATCTCTGCAATGCTTCTTCAAAAAGTACTTTTCTTAAAATGGTTCAAGTCTGAGGATGCTTAAAGACGCTTCAAGAGGAAAATGTGTTTTTTATGATTCTCTGTGAAAGCAGCAGCGCATCAGTGACCCCATGCTCATCCAAAAACAATGATAATGATGGTGAGAAAAATGCATTGCAAGGAAGATGACTAGAGTTTATATACGAACATTGAGGCAGATGCCTTTATCAAAAGCAACTTACAGTACAGTATACAGTCTGAGCAATGAGGGTGAAGGGTCTTGCTCAAGGGCCCAACAGCAGCAACCTGGCAGTGTGGAAGTTTGAACCCACGACCTTTGGATTACAAGTCCTGTTCCATAACCACTGGGCTGCGACTGGAAGTAATTACATGAATAGACATGTGTAAAATGTGCTTTTGTTTTCTCATCAGCTTTAGTGCTGAGCAAAAGTCTAAAACAAACAGAAAAAAATGACGGACTGATTAAATGAAAAGACGTAAATGGATAATGTAGAAATGATGTTAGATTAAAACGACGCAAACATGAACAATGCGAATGTGCGTTTGATCAATTGGAAAGACTTCCAACACTATTGTTTCTTCTTACACTAAGTGTTTCTTAAAGGGTTACACACACACAGACACACTCCACCAGAAGTACGACATTAAAGCCAGATTACTTTTGTAAACACCACAGGCGATAAGACTCAGACGACAGACTTCATCAAGTGCTGTTAAACACACAAACTGCACTTATAGTGTCTTTAATGACTGAAGAATGAAGTCTTTAGAAAAGCAGTAAGGTCAGATTTCATTCAACGGATGTTATATAGTCAACGTAGATCAGTTAAAGTTTTCTCTACAGTTGTTCTTTTTGTGAACAATTACTGAATAATAATAAAAATTATTGCACAACGGAGTTCAACAACTTTCATTCAGATCATTCATACATGGGTTTTATTGTCCACTAGCAGCTCAAACACTCACCTGAAGCTGCTGCTTTTGCTACATAATATTTTGGTTTTGATTTTTTTAGTTTAGCCAGATCCGCCCTTAGTAGATACGTTTCATGACTGATTCATGTTTTTGTTGACTGTAAAGAAGCTCAAAATGGTAAAAATGTGTTACATAAATAAAGAACTACAGCAGTACGATGAGGGTGAACGTGAAGGTGACTTTTTGTATTTGAAGTAAAGACAAAGCTACAGTTACTACAGTGTGGGTAGGATTTCTGCCTATTTATGTTTCTAGAAAATTTGAGACATGGCAAAATGTAAGAAAGAGAATAATCTGGGATTTTGTTTCTCTTCATCCTTTATTTAAAAGATTTTTGTTTTCACTTTTTCATACAAACACATTTCAAATTTGGTACCTGCAACAAAAGATGAACAGTTGGACAGAGGCTTGTTTACTACCATGTTTCCACACCTTTCCTATAATTTTTTTAAAAATTAATTATTATTTTTTATGGTTTCAAACTGATGACACTGATGATACTTGTAGTGAGATTTGATGCAGAACTCAGCAGCTCAAGAGTGCAAGTTTGAAATTGCTAAAGAATGTGCAGAATGAAGCGTAGCATCATCATGATGACATAATCACGGGCTTTCTAAGCAAGAAACATCACCTCGATGCAGAATGTGTTAATGATTTCACATACAGGTAGATGTAGCTAAGTGGTTAAGGATCTGGACTAGTAAACAGATGATGATCCCACCACTTGCAGGTTGCTGTTGGACCCTTGAGCAAGACCTTGAGTTTAGACGCTCTATACAGACACCAAGAGTAGAAGTGAGATGACAAAACATCACAATCATTTAGATTTTGATGTCCAACAACTTTGTCACTGCTTCCATAATGCTGATGTGATGCCACCATCATGAAGATCTAAATCTTTTAAAAATACAGTAGTATTACCCACTCTGGACTGATCTGCAATCTGTGCTCCAATAATTTACCTAACAATGGCCTAAAAGTATACGGACACTCATCCGAATTACCGAATTCAAGTGTTTCCAGTTGAGGGACACAAAGAACAAGCAGAACTTTAAAATGAACTCAAACAGGAACTATGGCAGGCGATTTTGTCTAATATTTTTGGACTAAACGGGCAAATGTTCCCACAATCATGGAGTTGGTGGAGTCGATCAAATATTCATGTTGCTCAACCAAACCTTAAGCGCAATTCACCACTTAGGAAACAGCTTCAACACTGACCAAAGCAGATGTTTGTATTTAATTTTTATGGTGTACAAAAGCTCAGTTAGGTTTGGAGGTCAAACAGTGGAGTGAGGAATTAAAAAAAAACCACTATCATGCCTTATTGATCCATGGGTACAAGTGGCAAAATATCTGGACCGTTTTGATGGTGACCGATCAAGACAAAAGTGGCTGAATGTATATGCACCAACCATATCAAGAGAACGTCAACCTGATAACGGACGAAGCAGCCCGAGAACAAGCTCAGAGATTTACGACAAGATGCGAGTCATGCGGACGTGATCACAAATCACATGATGAGCACTTTGTTTTCTTGCAAAGTACATTAATAAAATGCATGTGCATACACAAGGTGAGTTGTGGTTGTTGTTATTTAGATTCTAATGTTCCTTAAAAAGTCAAAAAAATTACAGATGTTTGATGGAGCCGAGTAAAGTGAGCGCTGGCCCAAAAAGGTTAAAAATCCCCGATTTAACGAACGAGTTTGATTTTCTGAAGCTCTGTACAAAAAACAAACATTAATTTGGCTAAATTTCACTTTAACATGGATATGAGTTGCTAACAGACTTGATTAAAACACAAAACAGTACAATGAACCTCGGTTGGCATCTAGATATGACACTATGGCTGGGTGGGGGGGAGCAAAAGCAATAGTCCGCTGAAACATCTGGTTGTTTTTCAGATTTCTATGATCTTCTATTCAAATTTAGTCCCGTCTCGTCTTCTAGCAAACCATTGGTCGTCTCTGACTTCCTGCTGCCCCCAAGTGGCCGACAACGCCTTTACAACAGGCGCCCTTGAGTCACTAAAGCCCCTGGAAAGCAAAAGGCTCAGTTAAAGCCAAGTCCAGCATTCTTGGCCCTCTGTGTGGTGCGGATTGGCTCAGTGATTCCCCTGCCTTCAGGGCCCAGGCCCATTCCTGGGCACCAGCCCATGCTCTGAAGCATCCGGTTGCCAATGTTTGTATCCGGGATGGGTGGCGCGCTTTCTCCTACAACACCTGGAAGAAAAAGAAGGCGAAATAAGTGGTGACAGTAAGAAGGCTTATAGGGGTATCTGATATAGGGGTACCAAAAAAAATTCACATTTCTTCAGCACCAGTAAAACCCATGTGTCCTTTCCAGCATCCATGGGAAACTGTGCCTGACTTATAGCCATTCAAGTGGTAGACAACAGGTACACACTTTATGGTACCAAATATTCCCCACTCGATTGGCAATACTTTTTTCTTTACCAAAAGTAGATGACTCCTTCAGAACCTTGAACATCACAGGTGGAAGGTGAATGAAAGAAAAAAAATCACCCTGTGAACTCTTCACCCTTCAGCTTAGGTATAGCGGATGGGCAGGTTAAGCAGCTTAGCACAGTCACTTTTTTGGCAGGAAGTGATGAGCACTAATGAGGTAACAGGATTGCTGTGATCCTGCTTGTACCACCTCTGATCTGATTCCACTTTAGCAGAACCAAACAAAAAATAATCACACAAATCAACTCAAGTAAAATGAATCAAACTGTGGATTCAAACAGAGACTCTCAGCATGTACATTAGACCAAATTCATCAGCCACCTTGACCAGACCCCTCCCAAACTCCATTAACCTTACCTGTGGACAAGGGACCACCTAAAGGTGCAGCTTTTCGTCTTCGTTTGACATCCCCAGTGCACAGTGAGCCTAGGTGACCACTCGTCTGCCTGCACACACACACACACACACACACACAAAGAGGTGTCATTTTAATTTAATATACTGGGTAGCACTGTCACCTCACAGCAAGAAGGTCCTGGGTACGATCCCCAGGTAAGATGGAGTTCCAAAAAACATGAGACAAATCAGAGAGACAAAATTGTCCACAGGTAAGGTTATATTTGTGAAAAGATGAACCTTGAGTAACGAATAACCGTGTGTCTGTCATAGATGTAACCAGAAGTGTAACCACAATGTTAATCCTAATAAATAAATAAAATATTTTATATTGTGCACTATGTGACAACACAAGTAGTCATTTATTTACATCAATGTAAACATCAATGTGCAATGAAAAACTGTATATATTTATGGCTGACGGTAAAGTATGGCATGATTACCTGCTAGCAGTCTTTAATGAGCAGGTTCTCCGGTGCCCTCGGTCAGCTCTGGAATCCCAATGGCACTGCATACACAGAATGAGTTTAAAAACACTGTACATTTCAAAAACATAACAGGGTCATCAAACTGTTATTCTACACACACACACACACACATATATACAATACTGCCTCACCTGTTCACGTCTGGAACCAGGACCGAACCAGGGCCTAAAATAAAAACACAAGAAATCTTTGTTTCCATTATAATCAAGAGCAGAAACAAATAAATCAGTAGCTCTCCTCGACCAAAAGGAATCATGGAACATAGTACGCACTCGTGAGCATGAGGTTCCTGGGATATTCGAGGCATTCTCTCAGCATGTCCCGCCACCTTAAAGGAACCCTGAACAACCCTCCCCTTCCAAAAAAATAAAAGGTTGGGTTTTAAGAAAGTGAATCGGGAAGAAAATCACTAAAGAACTAATAATAGTCATAAAACAAACAACAGAATAAACCACACACACACCTGAGTCTGCTGCAGAGACGCCTGCCGTGCCAACTTGGCCTGAAACCCTGCGCACACACATAAAAGTGACCACTGATAGAGCTTGAACCTGACCCAGGTGCAGTGGGCTCTATGGATCAATCACATTTTGAAATTGTTAATGATTCACCACTCGTGCAGGGGTACAGCACCAGTATAGCAAATTGTGACTGATGGACAGCCAATCAGGTGGTAGAGCCTCCAAGATATAAACTTGTCCGCACTTGTTCGTATTAAATATTAACACTCTATTAGCAATCCTTTTATCACTGCTGAAGTAGACGCCTTCTTCAGAACCTTCATGGCCTGAGAGAATTTGCATCATGCAGAAACATGCAGAAGGCAGAGTGGATTTTCTCTAGGTGTGAAATAGGGATTGTGTTTGTGTGTGTGTGCACACTTTCCTACCTCGCTGTGTATCCTGGGACATGAGTGGAAAAGCCCCATTAAGGATACTACTAAACACAGGGTCGTTAAGGTCCAGCTCGTTAGAATCTTGGTCCCACCACGGAACAACACCAGCAATCCCACAAGCTCCGCCCACCTCGCCTTCATAAAACCAGTCGCTTTGCTCATCGTCACCTTAGACACACAGAAAAGGAGCCAGGCCGATTCATTTTCAAATACTGACATAAAGAGACAGACAAGCGATCATCCGACCAGGCATAACAGTCCGAGCACTGACCGGTGAAGTAAATTACCGATCTTCATCATGGCAAATGTTAGAGGGTGGGATTTATTATCTATTAAGTGAACATTTAATAAAAGTAGATTTAGATTTAAATTGTGATGGCTAGACGACTGGGTCAGAGCATCTGCAAAACTGCAGCTCTTGCGGGGTGTTCCAATCTAACAGACGAGCTGCTGATGCTCAAAAAGGAAGTCAACGCTGGTTCTAATAGAAAAGAATCAGAATACACAGAGCAGCTTATTTGCCGGACTGTACACTATATTAGGAAGGTCATGATGATCGGAGTTCACAGAAAGATGGAGAAATAAAGACAAAGGTAGACAGACAAGTACCTTGTCTCCCTTCGTCGTTGGTGAACAGACCTCCATCACTACTGTTACTCACACTGCTGGTTTCACTGTGATCAGACACAGATGGAAAAACATGAGAACGTTTGTATGATTGGTTTATAAACAGAGCCAAAGAAAACTGCTAATCATGTCACTTATACGCTTTTGATGATCAAAGTCATTCAAAACTAAACATGTCATAGATGAGTCAGTAACAACCTGTCACTCATGTCTTCATCCGAGCCTTTGTACTCCTCAAAGTCCATTTTATCCTTCCCCGACAGTCCAGACTCTTCACTCTCCACGACCACACCCTCATCTGCGGCGTCCAGCACCAGCCGGTGTGCCAGCGCCAGCTTCCTTTTCTTCACCCTTCCCTTGTTCCCGGCGTCGTTTATTTTCCCCTCCTCCATGTTCACCCCTTCTTCTGCCCCACTGACCCCGGCGGGTCTGGCTGAGAACTCCGGTGGCGGATCGATAGCCATGCGCTTTACTTTACGCCGCCTACGTAAACTCCGGTTGGCATCTACAACACCCACGAGATCCTCGTGCCATTGTGGCCGTTTGCCCCGTTTGGCACCGAGCTGTTCGTCTGAATCACTGTGGTTAGCATTAGCGTTGGAACTGGAGGAGAGGCGAGTTTCTCTGTGTTCGTCCATGCTGGAGTCAGAAGCATGGCTCGTGTGAGACAGGGTGTGGCACGGCGTGGTCCTGGTGCTGTTTTCTGAGCGCCGCTTCCTGCCCCAGCGCTTACGAGCGTGTCGTTTTAGTGGTCTTCCCGCGGGCAGGGCAAGGTCAAGGCTGGCACTACATCCACCACCACGGGCCTGCTCGGAACTCTCCTCCAGTGCCGACACCAGGTCATGAACCAGCTCGTCCATCGTCCGACCAAAATGCCTAAGGAAACAAAAAGAAATAATATTTTAGATTACACTACAACAAAAGAGTGAGCGGTTTATTTGTTTGTTGTTAATTTTGCTTAGTTTATAGCTGGTACCTAAAACTACAGCTGAAGTCAAATGTTTAAAAGTTATGTTTCTTCAAAAAATAGCTTATTTCAGGTTGGGTCAAAATTATTTTCAACGCATTTTCCAACCTAAAGAAAATACTAAATAATGTGTTTTGGGAAAAGATTCCTCTTCCTACTACAGTTCATACATTTCAGCAGGGTTTTGGCCAGGACCATTTGGAAACCATTATAATATCGGATTTCAGAGAAATGATATTGTTTCTGCAAGGTACCAGTTTCACCGACAGCAAAATGGTCAGAACCCTAAACTACCACCACCATGCTTTACAGTCATCGGGTTCAAACATACAAATAACTGTTATTTTATCTAACCACAAACCTGTCCTCCAGTTTTATTTTTCTTTCTGTGAAACAAACGTCAGTTATTAAAGATTCCTATATTCTACAGCAGCCTTACAACCCCAAATCAACAATGAATTAGGAATGTATGCCACTAAGTTTGCAACATTTTATATCTATCTAATCACTCAATACTGGTTGTTATGACAAAAACAAAATGAGGGTTTCTACCCTGGAAAAAACCAAGTTTCCTCCATGTCTTTCGTACTTACATATAGTGGGAGCTAAAGTTGTTTTGACATTGTTTCGAGTCTTCTAGAACCATCCAATTTAAATATAGAAATATTCAAAGTGTCTTTGTGTTTTGATAAAAATGTGTTCCAATTGTATTAACATATAAACACGGACAATACACACCCCTATTAAAACATGTACACGTTTGTACAGAACAAAAGACTAAATCTCTAAATACTACACACGTAGGATGTGAAATAATGTTTTATAGACCCAATTTACCCCGGAGGAGAAAAAAAAACACGATAAGATCGAATGACCCAATTGACCAGTTATTTACCACTTGATACATTGTATTGACTGATCCTGAGGCTAACAAAGAATACAACTCGTAATTATAAACTATAATGCTTGAAATTATAGGTCGTACTGATTTTACACCAAATCTGAATGTAAAAACACTGGCATACAACAGACAACAAAATGGCTAACAAGAGGCATTAAACGAGCCGTATTACAAACAAGTACCTTATCAAAGAAAAGTGCACTACTACATCGCTAAAAGACCTTAATGCAATAGCCTACTTAGTGCACCAACGTAGCCCCTACGTAGGGATTTGAGTTACGGCCCAATAGCTTTTTTAATTCTAATAAATAAATATAAAAACTGAACGTTTACCAGCTGGTTCCCGCTTTACCAAAGTTCTTTATCCCAGCCGCACGGAACATGAACCCCTCAAAATACGATTATAACTCAAATTGGGGAAAAAATGAAAAAACCGGTTGGAGCAAGGGGGCCACCATAGTGGCTAACATTAAAAACCAGACCGAGTGAAAATAAAAGCCCCAGAGAAGGCATTTGACAAAATTAAAGTCCTAAAATGACGGTACGAAATAAAAGCTACTCCACATTAAAGATAAATATCAAGTGTAGGAATAACGTAGCATGAAAATAATTAGACACAAATACAAAAATGTAATGAAAGAAATACGATTGTTATTATTTCTTTATAATACCGTTGAATTGTTCTTTATAGCATGAACTGTAATGATAAGTCAAAATCTTTTTGATATATCCAAAGTTTATGCCATTAGGTGGCACAACTGCAATTTAAGTGAGATGAATGTTTTTTCCTCTCTTTTTCCCGCATGTCTCTAGTGGAATGTGTTGTGTCTGCATGATGAGAGTTGGACGTCTCAGTTTAGTGAATGTGGGACTGGTTCACTGCTGCAGTCAGAAGGACTGTGAACCAGTTGCTTAGGAAGTCAGCAGTCCTGTCAATTCAATTTACCCCCCAGTCACCCCTCCCCCCCTTTACACACACACACACACACACACGCACGCACGCACGCACGCACACACACACA
>JAYDZF010000005.1:3053778-3067343 GCA_034509105.1 Microcambeva barbata
ACACACACACACACACACACACACACACGCACACACACACACACACACACGCACACACACCACACCACACACGCCCCCCTCCATTTAAATGTGTTTAATGGATTATTTGAAACAAAATGCTATAATGTCTAAATAATGTTTCCCTCCGGTGTATGATTTGATGTTGGATGTCTGTCTTTTTTATTTTATAGGTTTAAGTCTAATAATATTAAAAGAACATATGTGTCATATTACAAACGTTTGACAGTAATAAATGTGCGATTTCATTCAAAGTTTACAGATTCAATACATAGGTATGTGTTTTCTTTGTAAACATCAATAACAGCCAGCACTTTTCACTAAACGTTTTTACATTTATGTGATTATTACTATGTTTTTATTAAGAAGAATCTGTTTTCATTCATTGGGGCTGACGTCCACTTAATGGATCCTATTGTTCCCATGTAGTTGGAAGTTTTATTTATTTATTTATTTTTCTAAAGCATTAAAAATACGGATTAAATTGTCGGGTGAGATAGATCATTATCGGACTCTCCATATGACATAAATAAGTGACTGGACTTTATTCTGAAGTCACGTGATTTTTAAGCACTAGAAAATTGAGTAAGTATGATCCGCCCAAGCCTGGTCAGACCCAACAACCCTAGAGGCTAAACCTGCCCCCCATCTATGACATGAGGAATCCCACAACTGCCTCACGTCACCAACCCCCACCCCAACACCACCCTACTCTCGGGTGGGAAAGTTTTGGCTTGTTTCAGTGCACGTTTAACCCTGTTGATCTTTCACATAACAACCAATCACTGAACCCACCATGCAATGTCAACCTTAAATAAACATTTACAATCGTTTCTTATTTTTTTTTTATTTTTTTTCCCATTTTATTTTAATGGAAATAGTTTTTTGTATAAATAAAATCCTATTGAGAATATATTATTTTAAACGTGATTAGCAAGCAACTGGTTTGTTTAAAATCATTATGCTTGTGAAGAGCAAAATCAATGAAGAAGTCTAGGAGCGAATAGCATCTTAAATTAAATAGTTTATTTGACAAAAATAATTAATTTAATTTAATATACACGACTGACAATGTTTTAATGAAAACAAGAACTCTGAAAGAACATGTTAAGTTTAGTTTAATTTAATTTAAGAGTATTGTTTAATAGGTTATTGTTTTCATTAAAAGCAATGCATAATTTACAAATGTTGTACAAAAATGTTCTTTATTTTTTATTCTGTTCTTTATTTTAAAATAAAATAATTAAACAATTATTTTTGGTTTGCCAGTTTAAATATAATGGCTATTAACCGTTTTTTTTTTCTTAAATTACTACTTAATCCCTAAATTAAAGCAGATTTTAGAAGTGGACTTGTGATTTCCACTTTGTAACAGACATGCACCTCATAACTATCCATTATTCTAACATCCTTGAACATCAGCCCACAGCTCTGGTGACCAGGACTGATTCGAAATACAGTTCAACACGCCTGTTGTAGCAAGCTGTTCCATGGGCCGTGTCCTAATCCACAGAGCGCACGTAGACAGAGTGCTGAACGGTAAACGATCAGCAGTTGCCATGGTTACCGAGCGCGGCGTGTGTTGTATAGTGCACCAGTTGGAGCATTATGACGTCGTCATTCTTACGTATGCAGATAAAAAGACTGAATGTAACCATGGAGATAACCCTCAAGGGCTTCTGCATGCAATTCAAGCACAATCTGAATAAAAAAAAACTTCGTCCGCCAAGTACGCATGAGCGGAATTTAACTATTGATGTACATATATGGAAAAAGACAGGTAAATATTGATACAAAAAGTAGAATTGGTGCACGAACAGCAAATCAATGCCAACAATAGTTAAAACAACTTAAAATATATGAAGTACACAATGTGAGGGGGATTTTAACATTTATGTTAATTAAAACTAATTATTATGTTTGTTTGTTTTCACCTTAGCCCTTAAGACATCTGCTGTCCTGATGAGTTTACTATTTAAACTAAAACACCTATTTAAGCCCAGCTTCTGGATACTCTTCCTGAGGATTTTTAAATTTTAAGAAAACAATTAAGCAATAGCTAATCAACCCCATTAAATTCAAAATGGGCTTTAACCAAAGAAATGACAATTAATGATAACATTATCATAAATCGTAGATTGAATTAATAAATCCAAATATATAGCCAAATATCTTTGCTCCCAGATCATCTGATCCACCTCAGCTCATTAGTAAAAGCGCTCTTCTGCAGAGCTTCAATGCATCCCTGGACACACCTAACAAGGTTAGCAAAAGCTGAAAAAAGAAGAGCTATGTGGAGCAGCAAGTGTCCAGGAGCCAAGGAACCCTGAGCTGAAGTGTCATGTATAAAAAATACATTATCACCTCATTATGCATCCTAACCTCCATGTTTGTATCCATGGGAACTGACCAGAAGGTAAGTCACCAACCAAGCTAAAGAGCAAGAAAACATCACAAAACACCTTCACCTGCAGCATAATCAGTTCCCATTGTTCAGTTATACAGTGCTAATGCAGAGTTAGCAGGGTACAGAGCACACCATGTTTCATATCCCTAGCTTTCACCCACCCATCCATTTATCTACCAATCATATTTCCTTTTTTCATTTGCTTGCATTTTTACACCAGTAGCTTTTACTCCATCTCTCCACCCAATTCACAATTTCATTTCCTTTATCATAAAACTCAACATTTTCCAGATCTATTCCTTACTCTGTTTTTATGATGTGTGGGTGGGCACGGTTCAATCCTTGCCTCCATTCACTGTTATTGTAGATTTTGTCTTTTATATATGTGAGTGTGTAATGAGCAAAGGTAAGGGTCCTGAAGTATGGAACAGAAAGTCACTGCTTCAGTCACATCTACTGCAAAGAAAGTTTTACTATTGATCAGGTCTAGATCAACCCACTACAACAGCTGTTAAGTTTTAGGTTCAGATAAACAACCACATCTGCAACGTTTAGAATAACTAGGCTTTAGTAATACAGATGTTTAAAGGTCAGACTCACCTGGGTGAAAGTAGAGAGACATGATCATTATCCTCAGATTCCACCAGGCCATGAAAATGAAAAATTAAAAACAATCCCACCCGTAAATTCCTGAAATCATTTTTTTTTTGCTTATTTAACTTTCACAGTCCAGCAGAAGTCCAGCTTTTCAACAACAGACCAGGTCAGACGATGTCTGTTCAGTTATCAGTCAGAATTCAAGGGAATTTTCCAACCATGAATATTTAATACCTGCAGTGAAATATAAGAACATTGTGTGTGTGAGATTAGCCGATTGAAGAGAAAATGATTCTTAGAAGAACCAGACCTGCTGTTCAGACATTTATCACCTCATTTACTCTCAAGACCTCCAGCTATGTTCTAGTTTTTGGAATAGAGGTAAAACTTCACTCAGGCCACAAAGCACTGATGGGGTACTGATGCTGTGTAATAAAACCTGGCTTCAAGTAGTTAAATCTACCCTGGAATACTGAATTGGGACACGGTCAAAGCTCTTTACAAGGCAATCAGATTTACAAAGACCACAAAACGTTTTGTATATTGACACTAAAATACATTATATGAAAATTAGATGGGCAAAATGAGACAGACATTCCCCTGTGTTGTAACAATCTTAAAAACATATAGACTACCGCATGATGAAAAACAAAAGGCTCAACACATGAACAACAGCTCAAGATCAGATCACCTTCAATTTACGTTACAGCAGGCAGTAATCATGAAGAGAGTCTCCCATATTTAAGCAGCTTGCAATTAATGGCAGACATGTTTTCTTTCTGTTACTTCAGCAGACAGGTCCACTGAACACTTATATGGGGATGTAGTGGGTTAAGGTACTTGGCTGAGGTTCAAGCCTCATAACATGGTTGGGCAACTTGTCTAAAGTTGCTTGTATAAATACTTTTTATAATGGCACACAGAAAAAAAGAAAAAATGTTTCTTCATCTTTTATGTAAATAACAGGTATGATTGTGTGTTAGAGTATGAGTGGAATTGTCCTTACTGTATTTTTTCCATACCAGGCGAATTCCTAGTATGTTTTATTAACTACTAACCATTTACCCCACAGCAAGAAGGTCATGGGTTCAATCCCCAGGTGGGGTGACCTAGGTCCTTTCTGTGTGGAGGTTGCATGTTCTCCCCATGTCCACATTCCTCCGGCTACTCCGATTTCCTCCCACAATCCAAAGACATGCAACCAGGTTGAAGGGAGACACTAAACTATCCTGTAAGTATCTGCGATGGACTGGTGCACCATCCACGGTGTTACCTTGTGCCTTACGCCCAATGAAGAGCTGAGATAGGCTCCAGCACCCCTCCCCGACCCTAATTAGGGTAAGGGGTCAAAGAAAAATAACCTGAACAGCGCTGCTATTTAACTGAGGATGTGCTGCCACCGTATGGTCACCCATTAAAACTACAACTCAAGGTAATAGGACAGTAATAAAACGAATTCGATAGTCAAATTTTTTGCACTTGGTAAGAGTGCAATGCTGGAATTCCTAAAACAGCACATGCATCAATCATATGCTTGGACTGCCTCACATATACGTAGTCAGTGATATCTATCTAGATGAGATTCGAATCTGACACTCAAAACAGCCTGCAGGATCCTGACTTAAGTTCTGTAAAAACTTTTTAATGTAGTTATTCATTCATCATTTTCAAACCTAAAGGAAGGCTCATTTTTTATACAATCACACCACAGAAATAAGCTTTTAAAAACGTTTAAAAAAATAAAACAATCACATCAATTTCAAAAGACATCCTGTTTATTCTACATGATTCTTTTCAGCATGTGTTGGTATACTTTCCCTTGTAGAGATAAAAACTGACCTGCATACATTTAGAGGTAGCATGTGAATATTGTAATGTGATTAATCTGTAATTATATGATTTAATTGACTTTATAAGAAATAAATTACAGTCTGTACAAAGTGCCATAAATACATTATGACTGTGAGAGTCCAGGCAGAATCCTGGATGATAAGAAAAATAATACCACCCAATCAATCTGCTCAAGTCTCTCTCTCACCTGCTGTTCACCCGCCGCATGAAGCTATTTGAATCGGACAGGAGGCGGAACAGTGGAACTTGTGGCACAGATGAAAAAGATAGCGAGATGAGTAGTGACAGAGAAAAGCCAAAATGCACAAAGAAGAAGGTGGATCAACATATGAAATAAAATTAGGAACCGATGGAAGCACATGAAAGACTGAATCGAGGTGGAAACTGAAAAGCAGCAGTTGTACAGAAATGATGTCCCTGGATCTCTGTGCTTCTGTGTTTCCGTTAATCCACCCAGCTGAGGTTCAGGCAGCGGGCGATGTAGGCGTAGGTGTCAGACACTTCCTGGATCACCTTGCTGGTGGGCTTACCGGCACCGTGACCAGACTTTGTGTCTACGTAAATAAAAAGTGGGTTGGACTGTCCGGGCCAGCGACCAATCACATGCTGCAGGGTGGCGATGTACTTCAGAGAGTGCAGAGGCACCACACGGTCATCATGGTCACCGGTTAATAACAACACAGCCGGGTACTGGATGCCACTGCCCTCGGGGATCTGGATGTTGTGAAGAGGGGAGTATCTAAAACAAAGTTTTTATTACAGTATTTATTACTGTGCTGAGCATTGGAAGCTTCTTGGTATGAGGATTCACATATATATGAATAACATTGATTCCTTATTGGTGAGTGTTTATGACTCAGGTGAACTTTAGAAGAAACATGTTTAGAATGTCATAATGAATCGTTCTTTATACTCACTTGATTAAACAGTTGAACTGATCTTCATTTTTAGAGCAACCAAAGTCTGTAGTCCAGGCATGGCCGATAGTGAACTTATGGAACTTCAGCATGTCCATGACACCAACCTGAGCTACAGCACAGCCAAAGAGATCTGGTCTCTGATTTACACACGCCGCTAACACACACACACACAAAAGAAAAGAAGAATCAAAAATATGATATGTGTGAAAATATGTAAAAATATAACAGTTGACGCAGCCGTGGACTGGTGGTTATAGAACTGTGCTGGTGTCCTAAAGGTTGCCGGTTCGATTCCCAGAGTAGACAGGTCAGGACTAAATTCCCCTTGAGCAAGGCAACCGACCTCTAACTAGCTAGGACCATCAACCACTCTGGGCTCACCCCCACTAGTGTGTATATGTGTGTCAATGCATAGTGAAGGAAAAAATATTCTTAATCTAAATCTATAAAAGAAAAAAAAAACTTAGAATCTACTCCTGATGTGTAGCACATGTTAAGGTGTGTGAGGATGTGGCGTACCCACGAGCAGGCCTCCATTGGAACCTCCATTGATAGTGAGTTTTTTTGCCGATGTATAGCCCTCCTTTATCAGATACTCGGCAGCACACTGGAAATCAGTGAAGCAGTTCTGCTTGTTCTCCAACATCCCCGCTACAGACAGAACAAAGAGAGGAATGAAGCCTGCACAAAAACACTAAACATCCTAACATTTCATATTAATTTGTGCACAAACAGTAGCCTCAACATTCGCCTAATATGCTGTTGTCCGATACGGGTTACCAGAACACTACTAGAAGATCCTTTCTATACATGGGTGGATTGTTCTACAGAGCATCCTGATAGCATCTGCATCCAAGTTCATATCTAAATTTAGCCAGACTTGAACTAGCACACATTTTTCTTTCTCCTTTTATAACACCATGTTGTCATATCGAGAACATTCACAGCATGAATCTGCATTTAACACTAATTTATATTTACTTGCACAAATAAATGTGTGTTACCTCTGTGCCATGTTTCTCCATACTCTCCACCTCCTCTGATGTTAGCCACAGCCAAAACCCCTCCCAGGTGGCGCACAAAGATAAGCCTGGAAACGCTGGAGCCAGAACACAGATAAAATCTTACTCAAAACACAGATATTGAGGTGCAGAAACGAGTCACTACAGAGTTAATTAAACATTATAATTGATTGTAAGTGCTGCCCAGCAAAAACATCTATTTGAACTGGGATTGATGATGCCTCCAGTAACTGTCTGTGGAAAACTATGTACAAGCACTTCAGTAGGATAGATCCTGGATTCTTTCAGTACCCTAAATGACCCTCTTATCTTTTATATGCCATACCAGTCAGTTATGTGTGAGAGAGGATCGTTACCTGTAGCTGGGAGTTATGGAAATGTTGAATCCACCATAGCCGTAGAGAAAGGCTGGATGGGAGCCATCTAACTGCATTCCCTTCTTATGCACAATAAACATGGGGATCTGGGTGCCGTCTTTACTGGGGTAAAAGACCTGAGCAAATAGAAGAATAACCATCATACGTTCTTGTGCCGGCACTACAGGACATGTAATGAAAGTTGGGTTTTTGGGTTACCTGTGAGGTCTGGTAGTCTGCAGTGTCAAATCCCTTCACTTTGACCTCTCTGAAGACATGTGGCTTTAGGGGAGTTTGGGTCAGATCACAGTGGTAGATGATTGCTGCAGTAGAATTAAAAACATTCTAATAGTCAAACCACGACGATGATGATAATAATAATAAAAGCTAAATTATTTTTTTAAAGCTTTCAATGTTTAAATGGAGCAGAATTGAATTATTAATCATTTCATACAGTCATACAAATTTCCATTCGTGTTTATATAACACTGTGAAGTGATGAAACTTGAGTAATGAGTAACTAATATGTGTCAGTCATGAATGTAACCAAAAGCGTAAATAATGATGTTTAAATCCTAATAAACTCACCAATTTGTTGTTACTGGTTGTCCTTTGTTATCTCTTCTGATCATAATTGTCTTTTCCAATTAACTGAATTTTCACCTCAATTAAATAGCTTCAATTTAATTGGAAGATATTTTATCTGGACTATGAGTGACATGTTTGGATTGATTTAATCAAAAATCCATTTGTTTGTCTTTTTTGCCATCTAAAGTCATTCACCAAGTCTAAAAATCACCATGTCTTTAATCATTCATTGTGTCACTTGTTTAGAATGGAAACAAACAAGCTTTGTTGACTAAACCCACCTGGAGAGAGAAAAGAGGTGAAATAGTAGAAGATTTCAGAATCTTTCTTGCGACCGCTGAAACCTACAATTGAGCCCACATCCAGCGGAAAGCTCTTCAGCTCCTCTCCTGACTCCAGATTGAACATCTTTAAAATGTTCTTTACATCATGGAGGTAACACACAAATATGGACGTGGAGTAAGTGCAGGTGGCAAACTCTGAGGGTAAAAAAGGACAGGGTTCGATCAAACTACAAAGCGATTGACATCACGTTATATGTGACTATTGTTTGAATGACCATAAAACCGATCACATAACAGCAAGAGACAATTATATTAATCTAATTTCTCTTTTCCTTCCAACTAGGGATGTCACGATACCAGAAAGTCAGCACCAATACCATTAAAATGATTCTTCTGGGTGTCACTGAGCTTTCTCAGCTTTTTAGCGTTAACCTTAGTTATCGTTTGTCAACACATCTTTTTCAGAACTGTGTTATCGGCTAGTATCAGTTCTCGTGACCTGCTACACTACTGATGAGATCCATGATGAGTTTGAATCTAAACTGTCATGTCAGAGCATTAACTTATACAGGATCAGTCAAAACAATAACAACAATAAAAAGTCAGACCTAAGACGTCTTTGTCGTGCTGTGGAATGAGCTCCTTCCATTGGCTGGGCGATGGCTGGGCAAAATCTATGTTGATGAGACGGTAGCGAGGGGCATCCAGATTCGTTTTGAATGTAAACACAGAGCCTTCGTTTGTTATGTATTCGTACTCTGCATCAAAGTTGTCAACCAGCTTCACCCACGGCAACAGTCCTGTTGAGACCAAAAGAGGTTTAGCGCATACAGTTCATTTGGAGTTTTGTGTGATGTAAATTTTGCTTCACAAGCTTGGTAGCCTCACAGGATCATCTCACCTGTGATGCCATTTTGAATAGCTTCAAGGTCACAGTACCATAACCTGTTCACTGGGTCACAGCCTTCTCTGATGGACAGCAATATATAGCGGCCATCATCAGACACCTGCAGAGCAAACACGCCATCAGATGTTGCTTTGTAAACAGCATGTACAGCCCAAAAAATGAGTACGAGTGGGTCACCTCAGCCCCGCTCATCCACTTGGGCTCCTCTGGAAATTCTGCACACAGTATATCCCTAGACTGTGGTGTGCCCAAAACGTGATAGTACAGCTTCTGATTCAGGTTGGTAGACGTCTCAGTTCCTAAAAGGTGACAGTGAAGCATGCAGACGTTGAATGAACCAGATTACCGTACTCGATTCCTCGGTGTGTCTCATTCGATGCGTGTTACGTACCATCACTCTTGCCCTCCTGTTCTGGATAGGAATTGTAGAACAATCCCTTTCCATCATGCGTCCAGGCCATGCAGCTGAACTTGACTCTTTCAAGCCGGTCATCCAGAGCAACCGCTCCGTCCACTCGCAGGAACCGGATCTCCACCCAGTCAGAGCCACTCGCACTGACCCCATAAGCCATGTACTCACCATCCTCCGAGAATGTATAACCTAGGTAAAATATATCACATTAAGAAGCAGAAACAGTACCCATAAGTGTGCATGGGCCTAACAATAGCAATACAAATAAAAATAACAGTGTACAAGCACTTGCACGTACCTTGTAAAGCTACAGTTCCGTCATCCGAGAAGGTGTTCGGGTCAAGAAACAATTTTGGTTCTGCTTTTAGGTCGTCCTGAACATAAAGAACACTTTGGTTCTGCAGACCTGTGTTATAGAAGTGAAAATATCTAGTAGGGAAAAAAATAGGACAATATTAATTTCAACACTTACAAAAGTGACAGAAAATTAAGCCAATTAATAAAAAACATATACAGCATATTATCTTTAGTAAAAAAAAAAAAAAAAGGAAAATGTGATTAGTTTCTGGATGACTTTAACAACCATACGCACCTTTTGCCTCGTTTAAAAGGGCAGCTATATTTGGGGTAATCATATAGCTCTGTCATGCGCTCTTTAAAGACCTCTCGAACGGGACAGTCTTCCAGGAAAGGCAATGTCACCTGGTTTTGAGCATTTACAAAAGCCTGTAGGGAAACAAAACAAAAAAAGAGCAGTTGTTAAGTTTGGGGGTTATGGAAGTTATTATGGTTTGAAGAACCTATAAGCCATAACTCCCTTTGTTTGGGCTGAATTTCATTGCATAGTGAACCTTCTCAAAGATAAAGGTGGGATATTACCTGTGTTTTCTCACTGTCCGGATCCTCCAGCCAACTGTACGGGTCAGGAACCTTGTGCCCGTGATACTCATCCACCTATCAGATACAAATGATCACATCCTCAAAATCACAGCTCTAGCACACATTTTGTTTCTTTTTCTTGACAAATAGCCTTAGAACAAGAATTATGAATTGGTAATAAGCACACAACAGTGCACCTGCTATTTACTATTTATTTTAAATAGTTGATAAATTTATTATTTTATGAATTCTATATTAAGGGGTTTTATTCATTTATAATAATATAAAAATATGTCAAAACTCAATTGGTAGTCAACAATCAACATTTTGTCAATTTATTGTATCGATTCATTATTATTAGCGTGTCTGGTTAGCCAGTAGCTAATTTCGTTAATAAGAATCTATTCATTCAGTTAGCATAGCTAAGCTAACTAGATTTTTCTTCGCAAAACATACTAGAATGAAATTCTTACCACGGCTTCATCCCGAAATGCGTTTGGATACTGGAAAGCCATCTTGGTTAAAAAAAAATTCTGCTCGTAAAAACAAAATGTAATAATTTAAACAGACTGAAGAAGCCGGTAAGAGTTTAGCTACACGCCTGGGTGGAAAAGCTAGAGTGCGGGTTAAACTCCAAATAGCGTTTACTGTTTAGAGAGTGCACTACAAAGCGCACATAACCCATTATTATTGACACTACTAAGTAAACCTAAGTAGGGCGTAAGTTGTTATTTGAGCCCGTATGCGAACGGAACATAAATATGAAATCCGAAAAAAATGAAGTGACATAGTATTAAATAAGTGAAGCGAATCAAAATTATAACAATCATATATATTGTTATAATATTGATTCGATTCACTTAAAACACGTTTTTAAATTATTATTAATATATGGATACAGGTAAAATTCAATAAATGGAAATGTAAATATATGGAAAGTGGTACAACATATTGTCGAAGACGTCTTCGGGTATTTTAAACACGTTAAAGATAAAAAATGTACTTTAACTCCATGCTAGCCAGCTCAAACATGAACTGAGATTTTCTTTTTTTCAATTTTTTGCAAATTGTCTTACATTTCTGCCCAATTTCAGCGGCTTCTACTGATCAGACCTGAACATTTAGAAACAATTTATTTTACCATCTAGTGGACAAGGAATCGTGTGTTTCAAGTACCCAGTCACAGGCACTGCAGTTGCGGGATTATTGTTCTGTCTCTTGGGGCGTGTAAACATTTACCAGTTTATGCATTTACCAGTTTATCTACTGTCGCTTTAAAGCACATAATCGTGACGTCACCGGCGTTCGGCCGCGGGAGGACAGGGGGAGAGGAGAGAGGGCTTCAGTTATGGAGGATGCACGGGTAACAGCCGAAGTGTGTTGGAGGAACCCGCGCTTTCGTCCCTCCGAGTTTTGGTAAATCCCCTGGTGAAAGGAGCGCGCGGCGGCGATCATGGCGGCGTTCGCGTGCGGTGGCGGATGCGGGAGCTCGTGCTGGCAGGTGCTCCTGTTCGTCTCCACTGCGCTCGAGATCCTGGCGGAGAGAGCAGCGCGTGAGTGCATCAATACGCACACAACATGCACATCTGCAGCAATGCCAGTGTTGGTTCACATGGGTTAGTGTGGAACCTGCGGTGTATGACTGTACGATATTTATAGAGCAGTACGCATTTATTCACATTGATGTCTTAGCAAACTCGAACCTTTACCTTATTATTACAGAAATAATCTAGATGGTCGGAGATCATCTAAAAACATCCAAGCTGCTGGAACGTGGGTGATACTATTTTCAGTCTTTAATTGGGCACCGATAATTCGTAGGGCAACTAAATCAAGATAAGAGAAAACAAGTAAGCATATTTACTCGGTGTGTGTGGAAACCTGACCATGAACTTGTCAAACACCAAATGGTCATCATCGGCCATACCTGCAGCTACATCAGGCTCCACTCTTCTGGGACGGTTTTTTACTAAATATTTGGATCGTTTCAGGGGACATTTGAAGAGCATTTGCAAGGTCAGACCCAGTTTAACTATGTGCTTATTCCAACTGAAGGTATTCAGTTGGCTTGAGGTCAGGGCTGTGTGTAGGCCACTGTAGATCCGGCACACCTAACATGTCTTTATTACCTTGCTTTGTGCCTAGTGTCACAGCCATGTTGGCAAACACATTATTTAATCTGAATCCTTAGCAATGGAAAGTTCAGAAACACTTACTGATAGGGGGGTCTTAATAATGACCAATAAATCCCTTTGGTCATATTCCTTAAATGTTTTGATTATTTGGAAATTAAAACTCCAAGGCTGTAGATATACATGTCATCTTGCATGTGTGTGAATTTTATTATTTTTGAAGTTACCTGTAATTAATTACAGATATGCAATTTTTATAATATGACACAAATTTAATAAATACCAATTGTGTGTTGTTTTTGTTTACTTGTATATGCCTCTGCATATAAAATTCTGATTAAATCTAATATCCCGGGAACATGTCCATTTCTCAGTATTGACATACTCTACATATTGGAACAGGAGCAAATCAAGCCATGCGAGACTGGATCAGATAACGATATCTGCTACAGGAATGACAAACCGAATATCAGACCCTGTGCCCCCTCTCTTGTTAAGTGTTTGTTCCTTTTAAGAATGCATACTCAAGGTTCCTACCACACCCCACAGTGTCTGCTCAAGGACTTCAAACATTCGTAACATATTCCAAAGCAAAACATTGACAATTTTGGGACCTTATATTATTACAATGAATTCCTCAAGAGGATGGACCCACATTGATTATGTAGGGCAGAGTATTCTGTGTACAAGTGAGACAAAAACTAAATGTGAAAAAGAGTAACATTCTGACCGCAAAACGTTATCCCATCTGTAAAGCCTGGTGGAGGCAGTATCATGGTTTAGAATTGCCATGTCAGACTACAGACTAGAACCAATTTGAAATGAACGCCATAGCCTAGTGGTTAAGACACATTACATATTCAGTATATAGTAATGTAAGCTGATTTTAGCATATGAGAGTTAAAATCCATGCATACTGTAACTGATGTTTATGTAAGTCACTTTGGAGATCTTTAAATGCTTAACATGTAAATGCTTTTGCAGAATGAAATCCTAGAATGGTCCAGAGTTCCTCCTGAAAATTAAAAAAGTCTGAAAAAGTCTGACTAGGAATGAAATGCTTTTGCTATCTCCAAACGTTCTACTAGTTTGTAAAAACTATGACTTGTACTCAGTAATTAATTCATCCACCCAGGTAATTTACTGAAGACACATTGGGTTGATACAGAAGACAGGTTAGTTACATACAATG
>JAYDZF010000005.1:3516458-3528501 GCA_034509105.1 Microcambeva barbata
TTAATAGGCTCTAGGTGACCCCATACACTGACACCTTTCTTTCAGAACCAGCATTGATCTGAGCTACAGTAGTTCGTCTGTTGGATCGCTCTCTGTGCTCCTCAGTGAATCTCGGCTGCCCATGACCATCTTTGATAGATACTGACCACTGCAGACCAGGAACACTTCACAAGAGCTTCAGATCTGGAGATACTCAGTAGTTTAGTTATCACAATTTGACCCTCCTGGGTCCAATACTTTCTGTGTAGTTTGCATGTTCTCCCCATGTCAATGTGGGTTTCTTCACACAGTCCAAATATATGCAAGTGATGTGACCATAATTTCTCCATGAACTGATTAATCTGATGAATCTTGTGATATGAACGTGTGAACCATCTTGTGTAACCAGTACCTGCCATTTCTGTCACTGATGTAGCCAAAACAATTAAAATATTTGCTCTATTTGTAGAACTCCACGTTCTAGTCACATATTTCTGGAACACGGCGTTCCCAGTCTCTTTTATTTCCTGACCATCATGCTCAGTCTTACATTTTTAGAATACTATTCTAATCAAATTCTAATTAATGAGATGTATGTTTTTTGCAAATGAAGAATTTGCTTTCAAGGGGCTTTTGGTCACCACTTCACATATATTTACTTTTTAACAGCTTATCCAACCTAGAGCGTAAAGCACACAGTAGTACCCTGGGTGGGTCATCAGAACATTGCAGGGCAGACAGTGAAAGTGAAAGGAAACCGGAGCGCGTGAAAGTAACATAAGACACTGGGAGAACATACAAACACCACAGGTGAAGTTCCTGGACCTTTATTAAATCTGTTTTTGTGCAGGTTCTTGATTCATTACATTGTCATAGCGTTGGTTATGAATGATGGAAATAAAACTCAATTCATGGTTGCCATCCAACATCTCTTCATAAACTGGCAACCTTACCGAAAGGAGGTTACTGAAAAGCAGTAAAGCAGTTACTGAAAATGAATAAATGAACCTTCGTTTCTTATGGCCCTCACAGCTAGTCTGGCTGTCCTCTTCAAAGTGGCATGTCTGCTAAATGCTAATGTGCTGAAAAGGTTCCTCCAAAGGAGTCCAATCAATCAAAGGCTGTCTGAGACTAACACAGCACATGGATGAGCGCAGTGGGACATGGTGACCTATGTGATACTCACTGCAAGAGGATCCAGCAATACCCCTCCACCTAAACCTACAGCTCGAGTTAAAAACCACTGAATTGTTCAAAGAATCAAATGTACATCTGAGTCAAAGGCGGAACTGATTTCAACACAAACTCAAACAACCAAAATTTACTCGTTTTTAAGAAACTACCACAAGAATTTTGATCTGCCGCCAGGAATTTGCCATGAGGGGCGAAAAGAAGATCATGTCTGCCATCTAGAGGAGAATTACTGATCTTCAAGGAAGCAGATTAGCAGCAAAGTTACACTGGCTTTGAGGAAGTACTAAACCACATTTTTTGTTAGTTGTCTGACATTTTTTGGTTATTACACATGGAACACTTGCTGTTCCTGAGAAACGAGGTTTAACTGGATCAAACAGAATTAACTGGATCAAATGGGGAAACCAATCAATGGAGAGTACATGCAAACTCCACAGTTCAGAGATTGAGATCGATGTACTGGGCACCCCTGGCTACAACAATCACCAGCTGTCAAACAAAGAAATCAGCAAGTCATTATTTGTATTATAAATTTTATTATTTTAATCTAATATGCACTTCCATATAGTGCATAATGAGTTATACAAACTGTTATTATCAAACCCTGACATTAGACTCGTAGTTAATGCTCAATATCACACACACACAAAAAACTTTGGCAAAAGAGTTGGCATAGTTAAGAAAATCTTCCTTGGAGTGATGCGAAGTCATTTATTGATTAGACGTTGAAACAGCTACTGAATGAAGAATTAAAGTCTAAGTTCTTCTGCTTTAGGAAACATAAATACTCACAGTAGACAAATAATCAGTTTTAAAATCATAACTGAGGGATATGCTGGGGCTTCTGGTAACACTACTGAACAGCATGGTGAATAATCCTAATGAGGATAGGATGTTAGCTTGAGTGCTGTGTTGCCAGACTTAGGCTTGATCTAGACTTTCTCAAATGAAGCAGTCAGGTCTGTGAAAGTTTTCTCCAGGTGCTCCCATGTTCCCCCCACAGCCCAAATGTGAAGTGTTCAGTTCAGTTCATTGTATTACCCTAATTAGGATTATTCAATGGGCGCAAGGCACAAGGTAACAATCTGGATGGGGTGCCAGTCCATCGCAGGTACCTACAGGACAATTAAGTGTCTCCAATCAGCCTGGTAGCATGTCTTTGGACTGTGGGAGGTAACCAGAGGAAAGCCACACGGACATGGGAAGGACATGCAAAGTCCACACAGAAAAAAACCTAGATCGAACCCAGGACCTTCTTGCTGTGAAGCAACAGTGCAACCCACTAAGCCAACTTGCCACCCTTAGGTGATCTGAAGATACCGAATCTGAACTATAAGTACTGGGAACTAGTTTTTCTTTGTTGAATGGAACTAACTTTTTGTTTAATTACATATCCAATCAAAGTGAAGATAGTTTTGAAATAAGATGTCCAACAAACTAATGGTCATTTGTCCACATACTATTGACCATAAAGCAACATTAAGGAGCATTACACCAGGATGTCTCGTACAATTGCATATTCTGTTCTACAGTACAAAACTAGAGTTGAGTTTTTCTTTAAATTAATAAAAACATGTAAACATTTGATGGCATTCAGTGCCCAAAATACTCAGCAATTAAACAACCTCTGAAGCATTTGGCAGGAGTAACAGATTAGGTTATAAACAACACTCCATCAGTCACTTTAAAGCAAAAAGATTATTGTAACAAACTTATACAAACCTGCAACCTCATACAAAACAAAACACTGAAGCAAAGTGCAAAAATCACCTCAAAAAGAAAACCCAAGAAAAGAAAACATTCAATATTACAGTAACAGTTATGAAAGTGGCAGCAAATAAATGAAACATTTAATTATTTGAAAAGAAATACACACTGTGTTTGAAAACCTAGTGATCTCTCTTTATAAAAGCATTTTCTGTCAACCTAAATGGCTTAAAATCCTCCCTACTAAGATATGTTAAAATATAAACAGTATATTCAGTGTAGACCGAATGAATCCTCACTGGATAATTAAACCCCAGAATTCATTGTGTCACAGCTTCTCTCACACAAAGAAACCAAACAAACATGATGGCGGATGCAGTGAAAAAGAACGGTGTGAATACATTTTTATTCATGTTTAAATTATAGAAACGTTTATAAGTGTATTTATTTGCGAGTTTGGGCTTGGCAGTGAAGTTTAAGCATTTTTGGTACAATCAGGGATACGTTATTTGACAATGGCACAATGCAAACTTCGAATAACCTGACTTACTAGGAGATGCTTAGGCAGCTGGTTACATAGACAGTAAATCGTGAAGGCAGCCACCCTGGGTTTTCAAAAACACGCAAAGTGAGAGTCTGTCGACAAATCAGAGACTACAAAAGACAGGACCCTGTCAAAGGTCACCGTTTATATAAATATATAAACTTAGTTGTTTCATGAAATTGATTTATGTGAGTAATGCACTGCAGTGACACTACCATGGTGATGACCTAGCTGCATGTGTCTTTCTAACTTGAGTGTAGCAGGTGCTGTGTTGCAATGCTAGGAGTGTTGGAAGATTAACACACATCATGCTTCAAAGGAGAAAATCGTCATCTGCTGTTACTGCACAGGAATTTGCATGTTCTCCCAGCTCAAGTTTTCTCCCATGGTTCAAAAAGATGCAGTCAGGTTAATTGGAGACACTGAATTGTCCTTTAGATAATGGGGAGTGTGCCCAGGATGTTACTGTGTGCCTAGCACCCTTTGAAAGCTAAGATGGGGTCACAAACCCAACAACGCCACCCTGAGTGGAAAATGGTAACTGTAGACTTACAACCAGAACAGTGTTCCCTATAAAGATGACCTGCACCTGCTACAATCATACCAGAACAATAAACTACTAATCAGGTGGTTACTGTGCTAGTGTCACTGCAGTGCCGAAAATGGTCATGTGATCGGCACAGGTTTCTTTTGATACACAAACACAGGGACTGTCCAGTATAAGATATAGGCAACTGTCAGTAGTAGGGTTTAAAGAATTCATCTATGTACCTAATAAAGTGCTCTGCAAATGCACACGTTCTCTGACAGTACTGAATGAAACTCTGCCTCTGATTGGCCGATGCATTCTGTCAAGATGCCTTCAGACTAAAATTGTGATTTGTCGAATGATCTTTCATGTAATACATCACGACCTCTCTACACAGCGGTGCGTTTTTGACAGACGTCTAAAATGCCCTTGTGAACGCGGCCTCAAAAATGAGACGGAAAGACATAGAGAGAAAGATAGAGGGAGACACAGAGACACACAGAGAGAGAGAGAGAGAGAATGGACAGAAAGGTCATTACTGTCGAGAGCTTGTTCCAGACGGTTACACGCTCCTTAACGCTCCTTAACAAACACTCTTTGTAGTCAGCAAAACCGAGCCATCTCGTGAAAATGAGCCATTATGGAAATGAAGGCAGTTCAGGCTGAAGTGGTCTCACCGGAGTGTGTTTGTGTCTATAGCCGTGCCAGGAAAGGGTTCTGGGTGGGAATTCTACCCCCTGTGGGATCAAGCAGAGGTAAACGTGATTATCTGATTAGCACGTTGCCACAAATGATGCTTTGCCTGACTGACACATGATCAAAAACTCTGAAGATGATCTTATCACTTAAAAGATGTATGGCTCTGTACCACAGGTCACATGCAGCTGGCTGAATTCACATTTGATCCGTTTTGGTTCTTCAGCCACACCAGTTGCTAACAGGTATATCAACTCAATGTGAATTTTTTCTGCTGTTCCTGTTAAAGGTCGTGATCGTGATCTGTATTGATTTGGCATTTTCACGCCGCATGCCCTTCCTGATGCAACCCTCCTATTTATCTGATCTTGCTACCGGCACTACAATGTGCTGCTTTGTGCATCTTACTGGGTAGGGTGGCACCCAACTGACCAGTAGCAACAGTGAATTTTGACCCAGGAAGAAAAATAAGAATAAACAGTCAATCCTGCTGCACCACTTCAATGATATAAAATAAATAAATGCTACACGCTGAGTGCGAGTGCCTCGCCTTACAAATTCACTTTCTTGCTCTGTGGGTTAAAATCCCAACATACACACGTCCAAAATCTGTAAAACTTTTTAAGGAGGTTGTTGTTTTACAGTAGTAATACAATCTAACTACAGGTGGGTTTATTATGGGAATTACACAAGAAATTAATATGAATGCAGTAGTTAAGGGTTAAGGGCCTTGCTCAGGTGCCCAGCAGTGACAACTTGGTGATAAAGCTTGAACCAGAACTCTCAACCCGCCTTCTGATCCAGGCTTGGGCACCTCAACCAGCTGATAGCACAACGAGTTTCAGGCAATACTGGGCTAGCATGAATTACTGCTGTGCCCAGAGTCACCTACATGACGTGTGTCAAGGAGAAGCTGAATTTGTGGCTGAGATATCATTACTGAAAACAGAACAGGCCGCTACACTTACCCAGCATGTCTTCCAATGAGTTGACAGCAATCTTGTTGACCTTCAGTCTCACCTGATCTCCACTGTAAGAGAAAACCAGTGTTCTGTTTGACAACTCCAATTCCTTCAAGACTTCTCAAGCAGTAGGATCTTAAGGTTATCAGAATGTCTCTTACATTTTGACCTTCCTGACAGCCTTCAGTTGTATCAGCGCAGCCAGAGAATTCTTCTGCAAATCTGATGATAACACTTCATAACACTTCAGACTGCCTGCAGGGGTAAAAGGAAATGAAACATCTTCAGTGGAACAGAAACAGCTAGCTTTTAATGATCTAATCAACGCAAAGCAAAGGAATCCTACAACTACAGAGCCCCTTTCCAGAAAACCTGTTTTGTAAAATTTTAATTTAAGATTTTCTAATTTAGAATACCTTGCCTCCAACAAACACACTGAAAGAAAAGTTAGGACAAATGCACGTGTTCCATAACCTTTCAAATGAATCCTATTAACCCTATTAATAATGGAAATACCTGTATTAATCCTATTCATGTCACTATTCAGATCATCTGCCTAATATTGCATGCTTACGTCCCATGCTTAGTGAGTGATGCTGAAATGTTGATGTATTTTTTTTTTCTCATATTGATTACTGTAACTCACTGTTCTATGGACATTCAGCTAAACTTTTAAATCGTCTTTAATGCATCCAGAATTCCACAGCTAGGGTTCTTACTTACTATGTGTACAGTACATATTAAAAATGTTCTCCAGCAGCTACATTGGCTTCTTATAGTGCAAAATCCTTCTCCTCACCTTCAAGGCTCTATATGGTATGGCTCCTTCATCTGTCTGAACTAATTTCTTTGCATTGTCCTCCAACTCTGCTCCACTAACTCCGGTCTCCTTATTGTTACCCCAACTAAACATTCTACCTTCGGTGCTGCAGTGCTAATTTGTAAGTTTATTTGACCCTCTATGTGTAAAGGCACTATTTAAGTTCAACTTATTATTATTACTTATTAATGTGGTAAATGACAACACTACTTCTTTCATTCTTTATTTTTGCAGGTGGAATGTAGTCCATTCTTGCTTGATACGAGACTTCAGGTCCTCAACAGTCTGTTATCTGATTCACCTCTATGCATTTTGTTCCATTTTATTTGAGCATTTTCTCCTGGTTTAGTGTGTCCAATAGCCTGATTGCATCACGCTTCATCTCCACTAATGCCACCCCGTTCTGATAATTAGATTTGCCCCTCCCCCTCGACGCGTGAGCAGAAGTATGCATCTCATAATTGCTTCAGTTGGAGAGAAGTGCGGAACGGTGGCTAAGTGGGTGGCACCGTCACCTCAGAGCAAGCAAGTCCTGAGATCGATCCACAGGTAGGGCAATATCTGGGTCCTTTCTGTTCATGGTTTCCCAATGTCCATGTGGGTTTCTTTAAGGAGCTCCGGTTTCCTCTCACAGTCCAAAAACATGCAGCAGGTCATTTGGAGACACCAAATTGTCCTACAGGTGAATAAGTGTGTGTATCAGCCCACCCCCGGCACATTAACACGGTACAGGTACCTTTGAGGATGAGCTGAAGAGCAAAGTTCCTCACTGCAGGAACATATTTACTCTCTAATAGATCCTCCTCCATCTCCTCACACAGATAGCGACACACCACCTCGAGAGACACACACAAACAGGAGTTTGAACATCTTTTGGTTCGTGAATTGTGAAAATATCTTCAAGCGTGATAATGGTACCTGGTATCCCTGTAGAAATGGGTCCAGTAGTGAGGACAGGAAAGTGAGTGTTGACGGACTACTCGACGACGTGATGATTTCCTGCTGCGACTCCTGAATCGCCCCGCACTTCATTAACAGCGTACACGCCTCTTCAAAGTCCTAAACACAAACAGTCCTTTATATAATCCCTTATGTGTTTTCAAACTATGGATTCTCCACCACCTCCCCTTTGGCAGCTGTGAGATGCACTGCAGAAAGCATGGCTCCAGATATCTGAAAACCTACCAAGAGCTTAACAAGTCACTCCTAGACTGCCTGGCTGCACACTCAAATTACTCAGAATGTTAGATCATGCTCATAATAATGTGACTCAACACTGAGTGTGTTGCGTGTGTGTGTGTGTGTGTGTGTGTGTGGCCTTACCTGAACTGAGAGTCCAGGGCAGAGGATAAATTCATTGTTAAACATGTTCCGAAGGAGATCAAAGCAGTTGTAGATTTCCTCTGGAACAGGACAACAAAGAACGGAAATCAAGAATTAATTTTTAACCTGCTTTTATTTATTTCTACAGAGCAAACAGTGTGTGTGTGTGTGTGTGTGTGTGTGTGTGTGTGTGAACATACATCTTGCTGAATAAGCCTCTACCTTTCCTCCGTGAGTTGGCCATGTGCATAGCCACAGCCAGCAGTGCAGGTCTGATGAACACGTGCAGTATCTGATTCCTGTAGGAGGTGCAAGAGAGAACGCTGACAGCTCGGCTAAACTCCGCCTCCTCTGCACTGTGCTCCGCCCCCGATGGACCGGGAATAACCAGTTCCACGCGGCCACCGGATACGCATGCTAAGTTCCTGTGTAGAGCCAAGCTGGAGCTGATCACCTTACTGCAGTGTTCATGATCTGATACATACAAAAGTGAGTGAGAGAGAGAGAGAGAGAGAGAGAGAGAGAGAGAGAGCAGACATCTTTATCCACAGCGATTTACAGTAATGGGACAATAAACAGTATGAGCAATTTAGGGTTAAGTGCCTTGCTCAAGGGCCCAACAGCAGCAACCTGACAGTGGTGCGACTTAAACCAGTAACCTCCTGATTACAAGGCCAGTACCTTAACTACTAGGCTATAACTAAAAGCAACTCATAGATCTGTGACAGCATGACGTCTAAGCAATTGAGGTTGAAGGACCTATCTCAATAGCACAACAGTCACAACCTGGCAGTGGTGGGACATGAACCAATGACCTCTTGATTTCTAAGCCAGTACCTTAACCGCTAAACTGGAGGTTAAATGGAATTCTCACAAAGCATTCTCACAAAGAGACTTAGGTTAGATATTGTGTCCACATAATAATATATGTTTCTCACCAGGCCAGTCCAGGAAAGCCCCGAAGCTAAGCGCTAGACTCCGGAGCCAGTTAACCTGCTGGGTGAGCTCAGTCAACTCCACGCCATCCAGGTTTTGTAGGAGAAGCGTGGAGATCAGAGCCCATGGCTTCAGCACCATGTTCTGTTCCTGCAGACGCACCAGGTGATACGCTACGTCATTCACGAACGTCTGAGTGTCCGCCGTGGGCCTCTGTGGAACGTGCCTGAAAGAGAGCGCACAAAGATAGAAATATAAGAAAGAGACGCAGCTATGAAACAACAGGTAGCTTGGGACTGACGTGTGGGGTGTGACAATGATTTAGGAGTACAGGGCTAGGCTGGTATTACCTGGGCACCAGGTTGTACTGGGAACGGCCGATTTGTCCCTGTGCCAGGCTGCGCAAAGACACAGGGGGCCCAAAATATACATGCATCTTTCCATAATCCTCATTTAAGATCTGTCTGGCCTTTAACAGACCCTGATAAGACAGAGAAAACATACAGAGAAAATACAGTGACAGCAAAATAAATTAAAACACACAAACTGTAAAAAGTCATTTTATCTATTTCTTCCTACTAGACAAATAAATAAAAAAAGTAATTGAAATAGTGACCACTATGTAACCTTTTCAGGTATATCAACAGGCCCTCTGAAATACTTTTCAAGAGGTTTTAAAGAGTACCTGTGGACACTTGTGCTGATTTAGTCAAAAGAGCCTATTAAGCATTTTGCTCAATGTTAGCTTCCCATTATAGAAAAGCCTATAGCCTGACTTCTAAACATTGGCATCAACATTGTTTATAGAAAAACCCATATCGGTTAGTGTCTCTGTGAACCACTTCACTGATTTGGAAGATTTTTTACACTGGATGCCCTATTTATCCAGGCTTGGGACCAGCACTACAATGCACTGGCTTAGGCCTCCTATTGATTAAGTGGTTAGGTTCATATAGGACAATGTCGTGTCTGCAATACACCTGGCTGGTTTGACACCAGAGCTTGGGCATTGAACCCAGGACCTTCTTGCTGTGAGTGCTACCCACTTTGTGGTTTCTTTGTGTGTTACACTCTGGATTAATAATAAAATGTAATCATGTTTCAACATGCATATCAGAAGGGAGTTTTTTTGCTGCTCGAACTATACATTTAAATTCTAAATATTGTTTCAGATGTTTTACAGGATTATTTCACAATGAACTGAGAGAAGAACATTACTTACAGAGGTGGACTCTTTGGGTTTGGGCACTCCAAGAAGCTCTCGTGCATACAAGGACTCTTCTAACATCCTCTCATAGCTGATACTGACCGGAACAAGGTTCACATCAAACACTTCTCCTTTAAAGAACGGCTCCATCACAATATTTAACAGGCCTGAGAAACACAGTCGGAGAACATAAAACGAAAATATTCCAACCCAAAGCGGACTGAAAATTCCCGTCTGAAGCCACACATTTCTAGATGTTTCTTTACAGATCTGATTAATGATCAGATCACGGACGAGCTCGTCGCATGAATAATGCAGGACTATTAAAACCCTTCTCTGGCTTTGATTTGATTATCCAGCTGTTCCAGCGGCACTTTCCCTCAGGTGTCTTGGCAAGAGCAGCTTTTTTCCTCCATCACCTTCCTCGTCTGCCATTTATTTTCCACGAAAGTGAAAATAAAAAACGTAATAAAAACAGTAAAAGCTGTGACATGGCACAATATTGCGCCCCAGTCAGCAAGTGTGTTCAGTCAAAAAGCCAGATGAGCGGAAACCACGCCAAAGTTTTATGCAGATTACATTAAGGGAATAAATGAGGGATTCAGACCTGCCAACATCACTCTTCACACAAGCACATTACTCCATTTATATTACACCATCGAGCCAAAATCTATTATTTGGATAGGACACCAATCCAGATGAATGACTTCAGGTGTTTTGGCATGCTTACGACAATGTGGTTACAGATTGGCTAAGACCCCTTTCGGTCACTATGAATTTGTATTTTGCCCACAAAGCAAGGTTTTAAAACATGCTTTATTGTACCAGTGTCTTGAGCTGATCCCCGACCTCATATCAAATGTTGGAAATTAGAATGTTGAACCCCAATGGAACCCTGACTTTACAAATGTCCGTAAAATCCCATCATCGTCAGGCTGTGCAAAGACACCTGGGGGCCAAAATATATAATATACAAGATCTTTCTATAATTCTGGGTTCTGGGTTCGTTCCCCATGTGAGGTGGTTTCTGTTGAGTTTGTATGTTCTCCTTGTGTCTGTGTGGGTTTCCTCACACAGTCCAAAAAAACATGCCCATGAATTGATCTGGAGATAAAAACTGTTCACGAGTGTGGCTGTCTATACTTGTATACTCAGTAACTGTTCCTCTGTTACTGTGTCATGAATGTAACCAAAGTGTAAAATTATGACGATAAAATCCCAAATAAACAAACAATGAAAATCCACCTTAAGTAGATTGTAACCAACAACATAATGATGTCCACTCATTTAGAATACAATACATATGGGGAGGTGTCCACATACTTTACATCATGGAGTGTATCTACAAGTCAGACCTGTTTTTGGTGTGAGTGATTTGGCAGTTCGGCTCCTGGTTCCTTCCAAGAAGAACTCGATAGGTGCGTAGCCGTTCTATAACGTTTAACACAGATGCAACACAAAACATAGAATTAGGAACAGAGTGTCACCAATGCTTCAAGGACTTATTCACTTTATGATGTTTATCATGACTTTGTGGGTAGCACTGAAGAAAGTTCGATCCCCAGGTGGGGCGGTCCGGGTCCTTTCTGTGTGGAGTTTGCACGTTCTCCCCATGTCTCCGTGGGTTTACTCCGGGTGCTCCAGTTTCCTCCCACAGTCCAAAAACATGCAGCCATGGTAAATTGGAGAGACAAAATTGTCCACAACAAGCCACGTGTTTAGTATAAACGTGTGAAAAGATGAACCTTGAGTAATGAATAACTGTGTGTGTGTGTCATGAATTTAAACATGACGTTAAAATCCTACTAAATAATAATAAATAAATCGCCTATATTCACAAAACAACCTACAAGGCACTACCATCTTCCGAGCACTTAATAGAAACACACACTGCCGTGCACTGTGTGATGGTTTTGGCTCATAAGTGTAAATACAAAATTAGAAGTGGGCACCATCTAGTGAGCAAAAGGACCCTAGATCAGTCTAATGTTCAAATCCACCAACCCTCGGGCATAAAGAAGAGGGATAAGGACTGTGCATGCATCAAGGGGTGTGGAGCTGGCAGATATGCCCAATTTGTAGCCAAAGCTAGTTAGATATACTAAATTGGGAGAGAATGCATGAATTAATAATACAAGCAAAAATA
>JAYDZF010000005.1:3567693-3578468 GCA_034509105.1 Microcambeva barbata
GAAGGGTCCGGATACTTTCTGTGTGGAGTTTGCATGTTCTCCTCGTGTCTGTGTTGGTTTCCTCCTATAGGATAGTCTCAAACCAGGACAAATGGACAGGGTTGTGTCAGGAAGGGCATCCGGCATAAAAACTATGCCAAATCAATAATGCAGATCCTGATCATATTCAGAAATTATATCCAGAAAGGAAAATGGATCATATATTTGTTTTCCCATTGAATTAGTATTGCAGTGCATCTATATTTTCTCTTACCAATACCTTTCTGTTATGAATATGCTACATATTACTGAAGTGTAGGTCTTGGGAGTGTGACGTGTTGCCTGACTGGTCATTGTGTCCTCTGCCAAAAAATATTTGTTTCTAGATGATAAAAATTCCTTTCTTTATGATTATTGTGATTAAATGCCTGAGATCTATAAGAACCAGATTAAAACACGTTAAAGTCAGAAGTGAAATCTTCATCATGTTTGTTTAAGTTTCATCACCATGTTTACATGCTTCAGTTAACATAACAAAAATGAAATCAGATCAGTGAACACAGCTATCGTCCATCCAGGAGTCTAAACAGACGCGATTGGCTAGGACTGAATGGGTTGGCTCTCTGTCCAGGCTGTTCTAGTCTTGCACTTGAATTTCATAATTGAACCAAACCCACTGCAACTCCAGAATAAAGTGGTTGATGGTGAAAGAGTAGTTTAGAAGTTAAACTCTTCATTGTGATCAGTTCTCCATCAGCACTCTGACTGCTTAATATGCAGGTGAGAGGGTTTCTTAAAGGGATCTTCACACAGTCCAAGGACTAAAAGTCTAGGTGAGGTACACTGAGGATACCAAGTTGTCTGTGACTGTGTTTGACACTGAACATGAACTGATCCATCATGTGTTTCATGTAACTACTTGTCCTGTCATTAATTGAGTGTAAAACCACGAGTGTAAAACGTGATGTTAAATTCTTACTAAACAAACCCTGATTCATGCTGCAAACATGACATACACCGCCTAGTAAAATCTGTCAACACCCTATAATTAAAATAGTTCTGCCTAATTATATAAGTGTACATTTAGCATGAAGGGATGTGTAATGAAAACATTAGTGTTTAAATGACCGCTAAAGAAAGACAAAGCAGTTATGTCACGGTAACATGTCTGGTAAGGAGTTTTCTTCAAATAATGAGTCATTGCATGAACTAGGAACTGTCAAATCCACTTAAAGGGGCTTTGACACACTCATGTGATCCCAAATTCAAATACTGGCAGGAAATCAGGTTTAAAATAGTAATTAATGTATCAGTATCATTAATTTCTGATTTAACATTACAGACTAGAAAAATGTAGTAGTAGTTCGTACCTACAGGACATTTCAGTGCATGTTTAAAGAAACCAAAAACTCCACCCAGAAAGGATCTGGACCGGCCCACTAGGGGATTGAACCCAGGACCTTGCTATGAAGTGACAGGGATACCCACAGATCCAAAAATCTGAAACACTGAAAAAAAAAGTTGCCCAGTGTTTATCTGGCTGTGTCCATTTCCTCTGCATTTTAACTCTGAGGTGTTTTAAGCACACCACTTACATGATGAATTCTGCAGTAATGCTAGTGTTGATTGGCTTAATTACTTCTGGCGTTCTTCCTCTACCTGTTAAACACAATATCTCCTCAGCAATCTCCTGTCTGGCTATTATTTACATAAATAACTCTCAAGATCACACTTGGGAAGGAAGCTGGGCTCAGCCATTGTATTGAGAACAATAGGTTGCCAGTCGTAGTCCGGGACCTTACCTGCTAAGCTAACTCTGTCATTCTTTAGGTGGGTTTGCGACAACAGGACATGTCATTGCTTTGTCAGCTCTGGTCGCTGCACGAGTCCATACAGGAGTACAAGGGCAGCTGCCAGGACGCCGGGCCGGGCGCCATGGACAACAGCTACTTCGACGAGGACGACGAGTTCTACACCGACTCGGGTGTCACACCCACCGAAACGCCAGACGGGAGCGAGACCACGCCCACGCGTAATGGGACCTCCGAGGACACGTGGCTGCACGAATCTTTCCGCATCGCAATATGAGGCCGACGCTGTCCTTCAAGATACTGAGCTGTGACTTCAAGATGTTTTTCCCCCAGCTGACTTTTCTTTTTTATTATAATATTATGATAAACCAAGATTATTTATTATCTATACAACAATACAGCCTTTTTTTCTTGATTGTGTGGAAATGTTTTAGGATTTGTTTAAGAATTCCTGATCGAACAGTACAGGTCTCCCTGAAGTTAAAGTTCCCTAATTCAGCCTGTAGGTCGGGAACGTTCGGATAGTTCAAGGATGATGGGAAGAAATATCATGCTGGAAAAGTGTACCTACATCTGCATTCTTTAATATGGCTGCCGTGGTATGTAGCCTTGTTTAAGCATTTTAAAATGCTGGGAGTTCAAGCAATGCAGAACCTCAAATGCTGACCTCTTAACTGCTTAAGTATTATATCTTAAAATGAAGTGCTTGTCCTGGGTTTCATATTATTTCTAAAAACCTACAAGCAGTTGTCCGGCAGCACCTTCCTTCCTGAGTACACGATACACGACGTCGTAATGGGATCCAGAAAGCTTTCTACCCCTACACATTCTCACTGTAGCACTATCAGCTCACTTCGTAGCGCATTATTTTTTAAGCATATCAAACCCAAAATGAAAACTGCACGTACTTCACTCTTGGTCATACCAACCATCATACCAATAGACAGGATTTCATTTCAACACATTAAAGGGGGGACACTTTTTTTTCTCCCCAACATGTAGCAAATGAAACTGCCTAGTAGACTTTACTAAGTCTAAGAAAGTGCAACAACTCCGTGATCAGGGGTGTCTAAACTTTTTTAGACTGTGTATATCAACACTGCATGGTGCTAGCATGGTGCTTTCTACTTTTGGATATGAAGGGAGTAATCAAGCAAGTAACCAATGCCTTAATAAGATCACTTACACGAGTAATGCAGGATGGTGCTTCACCTCTTCATTTCTAACAAAACAAAGCTTCACAATACCAAAGATACAAGGTTTCATACATCTGTTTTGCTTTGAATCTGGTGCTCTATCCTGGCCAGTTACAGTGAATCCACATCATTAACCAAACTAAGAAGATTAACTCTGAAGTCGATTCATTGCATGCTTGTATCTTTTTTAATGCGCTTCAGTCTTCGTGTTCACCACACTGTGGAAACCAGAGAAAAATGAACCTGATCAGAAGAGTTGGACAAACTTTTTAAGCAGTCCTTCTGTGCACGAGCTTTCACCTAAAACATCACCAACTCTTTACCTAGTGCCTTCAAACACCGGGATTCACGTCAGCAAATCTTCCTGTAATTTGTGTCCAGCATAATGAAAGTCATTTTTCAAGGAACCATCACGAACGTCTTCTCACACGTAACCTGTAAACCACACCCAGATCCAGTTCACTTATACAGATGTGCTGTTGCTGGTGGACTAAATGTGGTGTCAGATTGTACAGTTTCACTTGTTCGTGACTTTTCGGATTCGGAATCATTTTGTAAATGAGCAGTGCAAGGACGTGTGTATCCAGAGAGACCCGATGAATTCGGAAAGACAGTCTGCTGTATGTTGGGGGGGTTTGTATGTGTTTTATATCCATTATTAATTGTATTATTGTATTAAAGCAATATATCATATCAGACAAAACTGTCTTCTAATTGTCTGTATTGGTTAATGGTTTGGGGATGTTTTGAGCTCTTGCAGAAGTTTACCTGCATTTTTGAAGTGAAGTTGCTGCAGAATAAGTTTTACCGTGTGCCTTCCGCCCGTTGAAGAGCTGGGATGGGCTTCGGCGCCCTATTAAAAAAATTAACTGAACTGAAAGTAGTTCTGTTGGTGTGGGAACACTTTGCAGTGGTGTGGTAGTTAGACTGCCGAGAGCCACCGGCCCAGAAAGCAACATTTGTAATTTGCATAACTGATTCGGTTTGCCTCCTAACTCTTGAGTGTAGCCTGATGTTTCTTTAGATTGCATTATTTCTTTACTGCTTATCTATCTGGGTTGTGTGTATTGGGGTGGTTTGCAGGAGCATTTTTTAAGCTTTTCAATGGGTGCTAGGCACACAGAAACATTCCGGATGTAGAGGGCAATTCAGTATCTCTGGTCAACCTGTGGTTTTGGACGTTGGGAGGAAACCCACAGGGATAGAGGGAGAACTTGCCGAGGACCTGGATCGTGGTGGTAGAATGGTGACTGCACTGCACTGTTTTCAGACCAGCCTCAGTTCTTTGTCTTTGGTCCATGTTAACATGACGGTTCGTTTTGGGAATCAGTTACTCGTAGATGATCTTTTAACACAATATTTTAAAAAGATGTGTCTCAGAATGTGTTTCTGACAGATATTTAAGCATTCACACTGTGTTCTGCTGTTACTTAACCTTCATTCAGCAAACAAATTCACACATTTGACACAAGAAGAGCTGAGAAGATGAACGTGCGACTCTGGAATGAAGTTATTCCCAGAGCCTGTCGGTACTTGTGCAGGTTCTGCAAAACGTTCAAGCCCTCTCTACTGATCTCAGCGATTGAGCACACTCCAGCCCTGAAGTCTTGAGATTTCTTAGTAACCGACTCAATATCTTGAAGGCAATGCAGAGGTATCTGCAGGGGTGTGAGGTCATGAATCTTACGCACCAAAGCTAAATGTGAGGAATTTGGCAAATAACTGTAGGAATGAGCAGCAGCCTGTTCAAAACCTCGTAAAAGATTCGGATGCTGGAATTCCAACTGCGTCGTTCGTTTTTCTATGTGATGTTGGACATTGACGCAAGTACATCAAAACAAATGCAGGGGCTGTGACCATTTTGACTGAAGCTTTTTTTTAAAACCTTCTGTAAAGAGTGAAAGACATTAAAAAGGGGGATTGCTTAAATAGGCCGGAACCAGCTGTTAATCCTACATTGCTTATTGGTATTATTATTTGTGTTGCTGTGTGATACTGAAGGATTAAAAACAATTTGAAGTCTGGCCTGATCTCACTGTGGAGATCCAAGTCCTCTCAGAAGAAACAATTTACCAATAAACCCGTAAATATAATTAACACAAATATGCAAATACTTCTTGCTGCATCAACTTACATTTACAGTCATTCGAAGGAGAACAGTGAAGCCGGCCCGCAACGACAGTCCCAGTCTCTTATGTGGCTCCTTGGAAATTTTAATGACCCACCACTGATCTAAAGTAAATAAGTGACATACTCAAAAGACACATTCCCAGTGCTTCTTTACGGTCTTGGAGATGAGGCAGGCTGTGACACTACGTTTAAATGATTTTTACTTTCACGGTGTTGCCACGGTGGATCACCCGGGTCACACACAGTTCATTGTCTGATGTTACAGTTGAGATCACACAGTGGTCAGTCGATTTTAATACCATTTGTTTTGAAAATAAAATGTCCACGGTGATCATGACAACTTCTTTCTGATCCTTCTTGCAGAATGCAGGGTTACACCCATCCCAAACGAACGCGATGAACCACGCTTATGCAGCTTATCATTGACATCATCTGATGTGCAGGTTCAGGTGTAAAGCACAAGCTTGAGGGTTTGTGAGCTGGGCTGCAGCGTGTCGGTAGTGTACGAGAGACAGGTCTCCAACAGCAGGCCAACACACACAGCGAAGATGGAGACACGTCTCCGGCAGTTCAGGATCACTGGTATGCAGAGAGAACAAGATCTGAATATCCAAATGTAGCAAAATACATACAGTGTGTGTGTGTGTGTGTGTGTGTTTACCCCGTATAGCCTGTGTGTTGGAGGTCAGGACGAACAGGTGGATGAGAGAGAAGCAGAGTGGAGAATAATCATGTTCCCAGATCACTGCGGGTATCAGCAGGACTTTTCCATAGCAGGACAGCAGCAGAGCTTTCAGGAGATCAGCATACTGCACGGGGCAGCCATTAAACCTCTGTACCGGCCATAATGCTGCAAATACACCTACGCAGTACACAGTCAGCTCTGCCAACACACACACACACACACTTTAGTTTTGCACTGAAGCCACAAACCTACCATAAATAATAAATATCATGGTAAAACCATGTAACATAAAGCACACAGTGAATAACTGATTTATAATGAGATGACTTAATAGAACACTCACTAGTTAAACAGCAAGGGAGTGATGCAGCTCACTATGATTATTCCTCTTATTATTTTAGCTTTAGCGTGTGGTCTAAAAGATCTGTGAAACCTTCGGTACCACAAGAAAGGAGAACCGAATCATTTTCAGAAGTATCAATTCTTATCACATCTCTACTAGGAAGGCAGTCGTTTCCTCAATCATTAAATCATTTGCTGGCTATTCCCATTGCCGATGTCATCAGTTAGCTGTTGCAGTCCTACTTTACCTACTGAACCTGTTATAACACGGGTGTGTTCCAATCCGGTGCTGGGATGGTGATTAATACATACCAAGTACGGCCAGAGCGAACATGCTGTAGAAATCCCATTCCTTAGTGTATCTGATTATGTCGGCAGGATGGCTGGTCACGTCTGAACCCCGAAGCTGTGACCACCTCAGGTACGCCTCACACAGGAGACAGAAAACACACAGCTTCCAGTGGATCTGCACACAGATTATTCCCAAACCTTTCAGTACATAATACTGCCGGACGGATTAGAAATAGAGAGGGGAGCTATCGGACGGGGGTAGTTTTTTACTCACGTTTATCTGGGTGTTGAACAGGATGTGCCTGAAAGCCTGCACTTTGCACAGTATGGCGTCTATCAGAATGATGACGGGGTCGTACTCGATGTACTTGTCTACTGGCTTCCCGCATGATTTCTAACAAAGACAATTAATAAAGCATCATCATCCCTTTTCTTTTAATTTACAAATTCATTACAAATGTAGCGTCATGTTTAACATGCTTTAGTTACATTAGTGTAATTACAGGTTACAGGTCAAGATTGATCGATTGCAGACTCACGGTTATCCTCATTCAAACACGTCCAGAACGAAACGCAGTTACTCAGGCCTTGGTGTGTGTAACAGTATAAAATACAAATCCACTACATATTATTAAAAATACAGTAAACTGAGATTGAAAAAACTAACACCAAACAGAGTCATGGAGCTCCCAGAGAGGCCACACAAAGTGTAGCTAAGATTATTGGTCTAGATGTTTCATCAGTCTCTGGTGGTAGTTGGAGCCTATTTCAGCTTTTCATTGAGCACAAGACACACAGTAACACCCTGGATGGGGTACCAGTCAGTCAGTCAGTCTCTCTCTCACACACACAAAACCCAGAGCTCCAAAGACGGAGGAAAAATGCAAACTATGCAAACATACACTGAACCTTCTTGCTATAAGGCAACAGTGCTACCCACGTCGCCACCCTCTATGGACCAGGCTTTAACACCTAAAGTTTACACACACTCAGCCTAGTGGTTAAGGTACTGGTTCAAACCCCTCCACTGTCAGGTTGCTGCTGTTGAGTCCTTCAGCAAGACCTGCTCAGGCTCTGTACATTCCCGACACTGTAAGTTGCTTTAGATAAAACCGTCTTATTAATGTAAAGAAAATGCATCCTTGGTTAATGGCTAAACAGCTGAAATGGACAACCCTGGAAGTAAAATCTCCATTACTTAAACATTTCTAGAAAAGTATCCTGTACTCACACATATTGTAATCTTGAGTATCCCATTGCTATAATCTCGGTATAATTCTGACGCATCTTCATTACATTCAATACATTTAAATGTTGTTTTCGCCATTGCTGTACTAATCTGACAGCGCTGCTGTGCTTCTAACCGGCAGTTCGCTGAGAGGCGTGATTAAGCCCTTGACTTCTGGGAAATGTAGTCCTCCCTTTATCACATGGTTCTAGTACACTAACGGATCAGAACTACATTACACAGAGATCAACGCGTCTTCACCTGCACAGCTCTCGAAACATGGCACCTGCTGGCAGGCGAGTTGCTGTGCTAGCCCTTTCGATACTGTATTTATGCGGTGCTATCTTTTCCTCACAGTATTTTTCTACTCTCGCATTGTTTAACGGAGAGCTCACCGAGCGCGGCTGTGGCGCGCCTTCCGGCTGGGAGGAGTCTGCTCCGGACTGCGGTGAGTAACACCGAGTGGCCACGTATTTCTAACTCAACTGAAATGAAGCTTGCTAGTATTTTCCACACCCGTTTTCTGAACAACTCCGCCTACTGCGCTTTGCTTCTCCCTGTTCGAATCAATCTAGAGTCGTTTTCTAGTGCGGTAGTATAATTCGAAAGAGTCAATTCCAGGAATCGGCACAATGATTCTTTGAATACTTTGGAAATTCGATGAATCGAATTCCAAGAATCAAATAAGTTGCTTCAAGGAATCGATTCGATTGGTAAGTAAATTGGCGTTAACCTTAACTTTACATGTTATTGTATTTTGCATCACAGTAAATATCAAGGTACTGGAAATATTGAAGGCCGGTTAAGTTGGGACCACAAGATAAAAGTTGTGACCATTATTAGTCAAAACTTCTTATTCTGAATACGCTTTCCCAAGGGAGACCCGACTCTTAAGAATCGGCTTCACAGTTACACGTCAAAGACGAGTGAGCCGACTCTAAATATCAAAATAATGAGAATCGACTCTTAACGAAGCTGGATATTATTAACGGTAAAAAAAAATGTAACTGAAAATACAGACAACAGTCTTATCAAACCACAAAATCGCACGGTACGTCATTGTTCGTTACAAAATAATAAAATAACAACAATATTAAAACAATTACAAATATTAACAATTACTGTTTTGATTTTCAAGCTCTGTTATAAATCATCTTATTCAGTTCCAGCGAATGGCAGGACAGGGGTGCGAATACGGGTGCAAAACAAAACACCCGCTTTTCATTTCTCATATCCTAACTTCGTGGTTTGTTTTCATCGCCTTTCAGGCAATGTTCATCTGTCAAAACAGTTCAGCTGCTGGCCACCATGATTACAGACTCTGTAGTCACATATAAAATTTTTTTTTTCCTGCAGTTGTCCTAAATCACCGTAGTCATTTGATTATCACCATTCATCCTTACATTCCACAATCCTGTATTTGTATGTAACAACAGTTCTCTGAACAGTTATTTTTTTGCAATATACTAATTTCCAATAGCATCCCACTAAACCCTACTAGCAGCACAATGCCCTTATTGATTTTCTCTTCTGTTAATCAACTACTGTTTCACTAAAATGTTGTGGTATTACTCAAAGCGTATTTTGATGCTTGTCCAGTCTTGATTAAATGAAGTCTTTTACAAAAATTACTATGTTCACGTTCTTTTTTTAAAAAAAAAAATCTGTGTTGTGGCACATCCATGATGTAAAATAACTTGGTGAATTGCATGTTGTGTTTTTGTTGTAGATAGTAGTATTCTGCAGTTGGAGGACCCAGACTGTGAAGATGGCAGCAGTGCTGCCTGTGAGTCAGTCTTCTCTCTAAATGCAGAGAAGATTCTGGTGAGTATCGTACTTCTTGCTTAAGAGAAATTTGTAATACCTGGTATAATTATACCTGATATAATTATCAGAGCCAGGCCAGGCTGTTGGTGGAGCAGCGGCGCTTCCCGTTTGCCACTGATGACCCCAACACCAACGAGGAGCTGGGTAATCGATTTAAATCGATTAAAAAGTTGGTTCAAAAATATATAGTGAAGAACTAAGACGAGCTCTGTGTCGTGTTCTCAGCTATAGGTTATGTGCTCATCGGAAACAGCCTCTTTGATGAGGCGGTTAAACACTTTTCCCTCCTACTGCAGGTCAGTTTCATTACTCTTTCCCAATAACAGTTTTTAATTGAAATGTTTATTCATATATAATTGAATTTTGGAGTGTGACTGTTTGTCAGGGAGACCCAGAGCTGGTTAGTGCAATGTACGGGAGAGGACTAGCCTATGGAAAGAAGAGTCTTCAGGTAAATCTCTAACTATTTAAAGATATTTAAAAAAAAAAAAAACCCCAAAAAACTCACTTTTCTGGAATGTGTTACTTTACCTTTACCTCATTGCCCTTTTCTTAATGTTCTGTCTTCATGGAAATTACAAGCAAGCATATGTATGTTTCATATCAGTTGTCGAGTGCTAGCTCCATTGTCTTTCTGTATCATGTGGTATCCAGCTTTCCTTCCTTTCATCCTGTCTCTCTTCATGTCTTTTGGTGAATGCACAGGATATTAAGAACGCTGACCTGGCCCTCTATGATCTGAGTAGAGTCATCACTTTGGAACCCAACAGACCCGAGGTGTATGAGCAAAGGGCAGAGGTACACACATACCCACATGAACAATTACACACAATTTCTGGTGTGGATACTTGACTTTTTTTTTTTTTTTTAGAAACTCTGGTAAAAAAAAAAGGAGGGGAGGAAAAAGACACAGGACTGAAATAGGTTTCGGTTTATATACCGGGGGAAGAGTAGAAACTTTTATCCAAAGCAACTAAAATTACATTTAATATTTACAATCTACGTAAATATGATTTAAATGCCTTACTCAAGGGCCCAATAGCAGCAACCTGAACAAGGGCTTGAACAAGTGACCTTCTGATTACCAGTCCAGACTATTTCTTATTCACTCAATCCAGTCTTGACAAATTGGAGCTCACTATATTTGTCTCTGATGGTAGATTCTTTCTCCCTTGGGACGTATCAGTGAAGCTCTGAGCGATCTCACTAAAGCTATCCAGCTTCAGCCTTCAGCACGACTCTACCGGCACAGAGGAACCCTACTCTTCATCTCTGAGGTAAACACA
>JAYDZF010000005.1:3587052-3601721 GCA_034509105.1 Microcambeva barbata
ATTTTTTCAGCTGGTGGACTTTGAAGCCATGACCACATCAAGCCCTGAACGCTTCACCAAAACCGCTAAAACCTGGATGAACTTGAAAAGGTCAGAATCAAAACATGCAAATATTATTTCCACTTTACACTCTACACATGATTTCATCTTATTAATCTTTCTCTCAACATCCTTTCTTTTACTTCCAGTTTGCCGAGTTGGTACCAGAACCTTCCGTCTGTAGCGGAGACGTTTCAGTACGCTCGAACCATGATCGAAGTCCTGAACACCGACTCGTCCTCTCACTGCCCCAAAGCATCCTAACAAGGTCTCGTCGCTTCCCCAGTATCGCCAGTCTTCCACACAGATCGGTCTTATGTTGTTGTTTCTTGGACGTCACCAGCGTCTTAAACAAAAAGTATGCACAGCTCTTCCCCTGGTGATCCCCTCTAAATTAATCTGAATTAATAAGAAAGTCTGCTGTTTATTGTGGGTTCTTTTGATCACATAGAAGAAATGTATTCAATTTGACTATCGTGATAATTCTAAACAGAAAATGCAACAGATTTTTCCTGAATTGTGCCAGTTGTGCACATTTCCCCCGTTCAAGTATATAATTTTTCATAAAAGGATTGATGCTTTCCTTTGAACAGTAAAAATAAAACAAGAAACGTTGACTACCAAATTTGCGCACCACAATTCTGATTTGTTGATTGATTAAAGAAAAAGAAAAACATCAGTTTGATGCTCTAGGGGAAAGATAATCACATTTCCTTAACCGGACCCTTGTTTCATATTTTGCTTAGTTCCTGATTCAAGAATTTAGAGCAGCTCCTGTACTGTGAGCTTAAACGGAGAAATGCAGCTCTTTCAGTTTTGTCTTATTACGATGGAGTTTCAAATGCATTTTCTCTTTTATTTAATTAAGAACTTCTTCTTGAAGTTGTGTTTTATCTTTTCAAAAGACGAAGCTGCGAGGACTTTAATGTCCTGAATTTAAACTTGAAGGGGGTGTGAGTTAGAGCGGGGTAGAAATCTGTAGTCAATTAAAGTCTGAAATTGCTCTAATGTGGCTCCTGTTTTTTTTTTTTTTTTTTTTAAATCTTTTATTGAGTGGAGCGGCCATTTCAATCTTTAAAACTGCATGATGATCAAGGAATCGAGGGTTTGGGCTACCTGGTGTCCTACACATTATAATAAAAACATTTTTGACTTCCATCTATCCATCTCAAAACAAAGAATGCATAATCATACTTTATTAAATCCCTCCATGTATAAACATCTGGACACTAATTGCTATAATGTATCTAGTGTTGGAAAATATATTGATTGATTGAACCATTGATCAAGCTGTAGGGCTTATCACAACCATGAAACCATCGATCAAAATGGTTTTCGTGTTCCTTGGGCAATGACATGATCTGATTAGAACCAGTTTGAACCAAGTCCTTTGACTGAACAGACTATAAAACCAGAAAACCAACAGAGCTTGAGGTCTGACTTCTTGAGTCCGTTCATGTGTTCAGTACCTCCTGAGAGGCAGAAGTACAGACCGCTGCACAGCGTCTGAGAGCCTACAGATGACCAAGATATTCTTTTCCAAATAAACTAAGTGTTTGATTACACACGAGCCTAAGTCTCGGTCCATCTCAACCAAAGATGAATCCCAGGGAGTTACATAAAGGTAAAGCATTCAGTGGCACACATTCCAAATGTTCTGATGTTTTGCTGGAGCAGAGGTGGTGTCATCCAGTAGATTTAAAGATTTTGTAGCCCCCACATACTACAATTCTCAGTAGTAAATATGCTCCTTTGTTATGCTACATTCTGTTGCATCTTTTTTGCATCAGTTGTTCCATAAAAATATCTGGATGTCTTTTCTCTGATAAACCTCTGATAAATTTTTAATTCTCAAATTTTCTACTTTTTTAATTAATGACTGCCACCATTGAGCAGGTCAGACCATTCATGATCACCAATCTTTAGTTACAAACACAGACAATCTTTTACTATGTTTATTTTCTCTTTATTATCGAGCCAATCATTATGAGTATAACATCGGCCTCAGTCTAGTCGAGGTGTTGAATGTTTCCTGTAGCAAATGTAAACCACGATAATGAAGTGTTAGCTGGAATGTTGCAGCTTGTAACATCTGTTTCGTATTTATTAATGAAGGTTTTTCTTTACTGAGTAAAAAGTCTTGTTTCAGTGGAGACGTTTCACCGAGCCTCACTGTTCTGATTGCCAAATTCTGTGGAATTTCTCCCCCAAACTGTGATGAAAGACTTCCGAGAAATCTTAAGTTTTTCTCTCTTTTATTTACTCGCAAGATCAGATGTTCTTCAGTCCTGAGGTCAGAGCTGACACGATGACTGCAGCTAAGATACTTAAGCTGACAAAAAATGCTGTTTTCACTTCAACATCTGATCAGATTTACTCGGTGCCACTGTGTGTGAAGTTACTGCAGTTTGTCTGGAACCTGTCCTGTGGTCTTTTGCTAATCAAAAACAAAAGTATATTTTTAGCACTCGGTGATCCAGTTTAGCCCCAGATGTTTGGCCTCTGCACTCTCTGGCTCCCCAAATAGATCTACAAAAACAAGTAGTTCACGAGCTGTCACATTTCTACTCAGAATAATAAATAATTCTCCTGACTGGGGGCTGGAGTTTAACCTGATCGTGATGGGACCAGACAGGATGTGCTAAGAGCTGTCTAAATAAGACAGGGTGATATGTAAACAGAAACTATGGGACTATGCTTGGACTGAACAGTAAAAGGTTGGATGTGATGAATTTGACATGACTGAAGTAGATTGGTTAGGAGTTTTTGTTTTATGCCAGTAAGTTAAAGCTTAGTTGAAGCATCCTAGTGATTAGGTTCAGTTCAGTTCATTGTCTTTAACCCCTTATCCTAATCGGGGTCAGGGAGGGGTGCTGGAGCCAATCCCAGCTCTTTAACGAGCACAAGGCACATGGCAACTCCCTGGATGGTGCACCAGTCCATCACAGTACCCACAGGTCAATCAACCTGGTAGCATGACTTTGGACTGTAGGATCACGTTGGAGGATTTTTAAAGAATTTTTTTGTGTACATGCACATACAAAGAAAATTGAGCCAAGCTTTAATGGTCTAAAGTCATCAGCCGGGACCAACCAAAGTAGACAAATGATTGCTTTAATCTGATTCACAGTGAATCAGCTCTCCAGTACCAGCAGCTGAAAATCCTCCACACCTCTGACCTAGCTGTCTGATATTTCTTTTTGGACAGCAGTCCAAATTCTTGAGGACTGTAAATGTTTAGAACCATACCAGTCATCCTATCACGTCTCAATGGTTTTATATGAGACCTAACTCTTTTTGTAGAGCTTTTTTTTTATTTATTAAACATTTCACTGGGCTTTTCCATGGTTGTGTTTTGTGTCCATTTATTTTTGAATGTCTGTATGTGTACACTGTGCTGTAGGTATCCAGTTACTTTCCATTGAACCAGAAAGAAGCCTGGACAAGCATGGTAGAGAAGTTCCATTGTGTTTGTTGTCGAATTGCATTTCTGATCTCAGCCATGTGCTGTTTGTTTTCATTGTTGTAACCCGTAGTGATGGAATCAGACTCACAAATCCAAACATTTTCAGTGTAACGTTACATCATTCTCAGTGAAAGAACATGTTTGTGCATGGCTCATAAACTTTCATTTTCTGCAATTCTTTATCCTCAACTGTCCTGGGCAACTAGGCTTCATCTGTGGATTTTCGCCATCCTTAATCTCATGAATCTTATTCTGAGGAAATTTTAGCTCGGGTTTAGTTAAGTAGTAATCAGGAGGTTGCTGGTTTGAGCCTCACTACTGTTCCTGTTGAGTCAAGGCACAGTGGTACATCACATGGTGAACACACATACACACATTCTCCCATAATGCAATTCAGTGTCACTAATTACCCTGACAATGTTTTTTAGACTGTGGGAGGAAAGCAGATCACTCAAATGATCACACAGAAATGATCCAGATCACGGTGCGTCTGGATCGAACCCAAGACCTTCTTGCTGTGAGGCGACAGTGCTACCCACAAAAAAGATTGTTGGCACACATGTCAAAATAAGTGATATTTATTCATATTCATGGTACTTTGCAATACAGAGACAATGCAGAGATCAACTCAACTTAAATACTACTGAATCCATCCAGGGTGCGAAGAACCTTTCTTAAGGAACGTAAAAAATGTTTATTGGAAGCTACGTGTGCGGCTAACAAACAACAAAGTAGGTGCTCCTGAGAACGGGAATAGGATCACATGTTCAAGCATCAAACTCGCACAGGTAGAACATGCGCCGGTCACAGTAGTGATCCCACCAGTCCCCATCATCGGAGGACAAAGCCACACAGTTCTCACGTTTCCCGCCATCTGGCTGACTGGACAGGAAGTGTTTCCTCCATTGGAAGTAGGTGACCCGTGTGCCGTCCTCGAACAGATACAGTCCTTCGGAGAGCAAGTCGTTAATGCCCAACCACACGGGCCAGTTTCCGCCGGGCAAGGCCTTCTTCACGTACTCGGCCAGCGCTTCCTGCTCACGCCGGTCCCTCGGCATCGCCATGCGTCCTCCACGCTCTTGGCATTTCTTAGATGTGCCAGCGTAGTTCTCGTAAATGCGGTACACCATGAAGCACTTGCTGCCCACCCTATGGCCTTTAACACAGCCTGGAAAACACACAGAGACCAAGAGTTGTTGTAGGAAAACTGGAGCTTTGAGCCGTTGCTAGTATATCTGTACCAAGTTTATTTCTCATTAGCACAACATGTCAGGACATTTATGCATTGAAATACTTGTGGTGATGCTCAGGTTGATACTCTACAGGAGGGCAGCATTATATACACACTAACTAAATATTTATTACATAAAAAGATATATTAAATATAAACAATCTACACAAAATACAGAATATACAAAGAAAGGAGGGGTCTGATATGAACATCTATAGTCTGAGAGAGAGTTGTATGTTGTATAAAGTGACTCAGTCCTATTGTCCATAGTGGTGATATATTAAGACTACTAATAATTAAATGTTAAAGTTTAAAAAAAGTTGTTAACTGTAAAAAAAAAAGTAAAAGCTTATGTACCTTCCAGACGGCCGATTTCTTTGCGGTTGTCCTTGCAGAAAGCTGAAACATCCTGGATCGAGTCCTCCACATCTAGCACTTTACTCTCCAGTCGTACAACCCTGTCCAGAAGCTGGCTGACCTTCACATCTAGCGTGTAGTGGCCCACGTTTAGCTTGTGGATGGCCTGGTCCATTGCTGCTAACCTGGACACTGGAATAGATTAGGAGACTTATATATTAGGGTGTTTGGATACAAACTACACAGATATGGACAAAAGTATTGTGACACCCCTTTTAGTCACTGAACTTGTGCATTTCAGCCGGCAATAGTTAACTAAGCTCACACACTCTCTCTCTTAACCACTTATCAAATCAAAACTGCACAGGTGCTGGAGTATATCCTAGCTCATCAACTGGTGCAAGGCACACAGTAACAGCCTGGATGGAGCGCCAATCCATCACTGGCCACACACACATATATACACTCATTCATTAACTTGTCTGCATGTCTTGAGAGGAAATCAGAGGAAACCCACAAAACACAGACACAGGAGAACATGCAGAATCCACCCAGAAAGGCCCACACTGCGATGTCTGGGGATGACACTGAGGTGCCAGTGCTACACCCTAAAAAATCATTTATATAAAAGAAATGATATGCTTCTTTTTGGCAACAGTTTTGGGATGGCTGTTTCCTGCTCAAAGCAAAGCCAATAAAGACATGAAAAGCTTGGTTTAAAGAAACTCCAGTCCTGACCACAGCCTCACTGTTGAGCTCTGGAATATGCTGAAACATCAACTTAGGCTTAATTGACCAAAATAGGTGCCCAACCATTCAATGCTCTTGTGACTGAATGGGCTCAAATTTCCACAGGCATATTTTAAAGTCTTGTGTAATGATAGCAAGAATTACAATGAGATTACTCTTGTAATAAAGTTTGTTTTGGATCTTCAACAAGCTCTTGGTCAGGGGTTTAATTCCTTTTGGTCATATCTTAAGTGTGTATTACATAGTTACACTGATTGAAGATATCCCTGTAGAATATTTACTTAAAATTAACTATTTGCTATTAGAAAATAGTTTGACTGGGTCACCTGTTTATGTGGAATATAAACACTGGAGCATGTTAATCTGATTAATATTCCAGCTACTGAAAGATAATGGTTAGCAAGATCAGAGAAGGTTCATGTTCCTGTCTCATCATGCAGGTCCTTGGTTACTCAAATAAACACTGCAAGTGTTTTGGTGTTTTGTAGGGACACGCACACACGTAGTTGTAGTTGTTCTCGTAGTCGCTGTAGACAGTCGTGGGTTCAGGTTCAGGTTCCTCTATTTCAGGAGTGTCTCCTCTTCTTATGTTATCGGAGTCATTCTGTAAAGAAAACAGCGAAATGATCGTAAACACAAATACAGCATGCTAAAAACTGCTTCAAATACTTTACAGTGAATACCACCAGTTGAACATTGATGTACACAGTGATGTCAAATAAATACTGCTTCAATCCAAAATGCTAGATACAGGTTTCAATGCTGCAATCAACTGCAAAGTGTTTCAACTGGCTGTAAACACTACACAACAATTTCATGTTAAGACTTCAATAAACCCTGCATATTTACATCACATCTGCAAATACCACCACAAATACTGCACGGCAGGAAAAATGACATGCAAACATGATTCAGCGACTTATTTAATAATAAACAAACAAAAATGATGAAAATTGAATAAATTAACAACTGTTAATTTTGATTAAGGATTTTATTCAACAATGACATTATTTTAAAACTACTGACAGTGTAACTTCCAGTAAAACAATCGTGCCATTGGTAATTCACTATGTTTTTCACATGAGGGATTTTACTATCCTATGTCCCTAATGTAAGTGGGATTGTAAATAAAGATATTGGTGTTGTTTTGAAAAACAAAAAATAATTTCTCACATGAAGTTGAATTGTTAATAAAAGGTTTCAAGTTTTTGTCATGGTACAACAGCAGTGAAATGATTTTTATGAATGCTCAACCACATTATAAAATACATTTACATTAAGATTACAAAAACTACAAAACTTAAATTAACGATACCAATGTAAATCAAAACAGAAACACTAGAAAATATGAAGTGACCAGGTATTATTGTTGCTAATGATCTAATGGTACATATGCATGATTTGGGCATTCATATAGCACAATTATTTCTGAAGTGAAGTTGTGTTTAAGTCTTACCTGTATGTCGGATGTAGTTTGATCCTGATCCTGGCTGATTGCAGTACTGTTCCCTTCAGTCTCAGCCCAGGATTTAGACGTCAAAGCCAATGCAACCAGTAACAGCCCTGTAAAATCCATCTTCCCTCTCACAGCTCACGTCTTCTTTAAACGTCCTCTTTTCTTCACAGGTCCCTCTTGCTCAATGCTGAGTTCCTAGTGTCGCTCACTCTGTTTGGAACAGGAAACAGAATACCCACCTCCCACTTCCACACTTTGTGCTGGCACCTGCCTCCCTCACGGTTGCACACAATCACACGGATTCATTCATTAGTGGGTATCAACGTCACTGGAACCTTTTAGGTCTGACTGACTGGTGCCAGTTCTGGTACTCATGAGATCGGTTCAGTTTCCTCTGGAATGTAGAGCAGCAGCCAGGTCCCACTTAGCGCTCTCACTTCTGGACACTGTGATGTTTGGATGGGACCCGGGATGAAGAAGGTGGAGTCTGGCCTCAGACGGATCCCTTTCATTACATAACTTGACTTAATCTGTCCCAGATGAGAACAGAACTCAAACAGAAGGTTCACTGTGGCTTTGAAACTCGTTCTAATATGTTCCTGAAGGAGAGTCTTTTAACCTCGTTCAGATCTTTCTTGTTCCTAATGGGGGTTTTTAAAACACAAGAGCTGGTGACTTTTTCTTTAGTCACATGATATTTGGGGATTAGAAATACCTTCCACTGACTCAGCTGGCTTTACTGAATCAGCAGAAAATTCATGATACGTGTCTCAAATATTGCGTTGGTCTTCTATCTAGGTCTGTAATTTTCCCTTGTTGGGAAGATCATATAATTGACATAAGAAAGTTTTTTGCATGATAAAAGCTTGTTTATTTACTCATCACCACAACCAATTACTTTTAGTTAAAGCAAATCTTTTTTGGTGGTGGTGGGGGCGGGGGGTGTAAGGTTCATAGGGAAGTCAGCTCTCCAGGAATAGTTTCTCATCATGGTATGAACGTGTATTTATTGCTTACAATATTGTCCATTCAGATGTACAAGTCTGTTTTCCAGAGCACAATGACTCCTACATCACACACTATCTCTGATTCAAAGCACAAAAAAACTATTACAGCGCTGATAGCGTCCTCTTGTGGAAAAATACAAATTGCTAAACATGTTAACAGGGCTTCTGCTACGGCTGTACAAAAACATTTTCTGTTTGATTACAATGGTCCCACGAATAAATGTACTGAAAGCTTGTAGTAGATGGGGATGGGCTGGTCTATCAACATATTGAAATTATGGACCGGCTCGATCAAGGGATTGATGTCTGCTAGATTAAATAAGTTCCTCCAGGGTAATGCATCCATGGATGTACACAGCTCCTCTTACACTACCGTCATGTCGTCATCAGTACAGTTGGCATTGGAAGACTAAGTTTTTGAATACGTTGCTACGTAAAGAAAGGGGCGATTTATGGAAAATACAGTTTAAATCATACTTACGTAAAGTAAAGAAAGCACCTTACGCATCCTACGCAAAATAATTTGGGCATGCGCAGTGAGGCTCCCATTACGTGCATTTTGTTTTGATGAATGATAGCATGTTTCTTGTGACTTTCTGCTTCTAATTTTGAACACACACACATACACACACACACATTATATATAAATGTACACTACAATAAAAGAAACCACTTCAACATTTCAATTAATGTTAAAGTATGATTCCAACAAACATCTGTGGAGAACTCATATGTGCCGCTTGTCTTTAGCAGTTGGTATGCAGGTTGGAATGCCTCCCACAGTTGAATCTACACATGGTGACATGTTCAAAAATGTAGCTCTACCAGTAGAAAGGAGTTGCACCAGCTGCTCTGTGACCGTCCTCAACCAGGGTTGTGAATTTTCATTGGGAATCGGAAATGACTAAATAAATTAAAAACAAGCAGATGTAGTTTGAAAAGCTGTGTCACTATACAAAACAAAAAAAACAAGTCAAAGAGCAGGTTTCATTTTTCTTTTATTGTAGTGTACATTTAAATCCATACATGTAACAGAAGGGAAAGAATAGAGAGAAAAAAGGACTTAATAGCCTAATAAATACTTCTTTTACAGGATGTGATGGCGATACATGATTATAAATGACAAACTGCGTAGAAAAGTCTAGAAAACTAGCATAGTGTAAAATGCATTACTTCAAAGCCACGTTTTAACTTTCTTACATCGAGATGTACAGCACTAGTACTCTGGTCTGTGTAACAAAAATTACCAACAAAATGCCACAAAAGGGCATCGCTCTGTCTGAAAATCCCTACAATACAAACCCAACTGGCTAATGGAGTCTAGTTAGCGTTTTATCAAGCTGGAATTATTGTTTGGAGTTTTGATGTTTTAATTTCTCATTTTGGTCAGGATGATGCTAAAAACCACAGACAACAAACAAATGGTCAATTACAAACAAATGGTGCCCTGTGTTCAATGTGTGTTAATGCATCATCCTTGGAGATTCCAGCTAAACCGGGACCCTCTGTGACTGAGCAGGATAAAATGGTGGTTAAACAAAAAAAATGAGAAATACATTTCTGATATGTTGACTTTGGATCCAAATGAACAGCGTGAGTCATGACAAGTAAAAGCTACAATTAGATTTTTTGTTTCATGCGCTGTTGTGTTTTGGAGTCCTACACTTGTACTACATTTGATTATAATCAGAATATAATAAGATATGAGGAGTCTTGAAACTGTCTTGCATTGAACCTACACAAATTAAATAACTAGTTAACCAGCAAGGGCCCTGTTAAATCTGGTGAAAAATCAGATGCACTTCAGAGAACTGTTTCTTCAGGATCTTTGGTGAAGTATGGAACCCAATCTAACAATTACATGGTTTCATACAACAATAGCTACAAGCCTCTTGTACCATTCAGATTGACTTATTCCTAAGTCCAACACTAATACCGAATACCAAACACAAATGTTTAGTTCCTTAGTTCCATTGTAATTTTAATTGGAGCTTTAGGGGGGGTTCTATAAACATTAGCTGGGCTGAGCTCTGTATGTGACAGCTCTGGCACAGCTCTATAGAGTGAATGGGTCGTCTGGTGTGAAAACTGAAGGTCCTCTTGCCTGGAATGGATCCACCACTTTGCTGCTCAGTTGTTACCAGTTATCCAAAAAATCAAAGCCAGTCTTCAGGATTGCACTACTAGTGTTGTACTGCAATACAAAGAAATATTATTAAAAACAAACAGTACACTGCAAATGAAGAAAAACATTTTGGGGAATTTTGTTTATACATTTGCTCCTCAATTTCTTCCTGATTTTAGCTTATCCATTTACATTTGCAGCACTTAGCAGATGCCTTCAGCTCTGGTGTGCTACTGCCACTTGAGCATCCTTTGTATAACTACCAAACAATAATATTTGCGATGATAACATGTGCAGCGTTTAGCAGTAATGGAGGGCCACGAGTCTTGGTCAGGGGCCAAACAGTGGAAACTTGTTCATGTGTGAGGAAAAAAAATCTTACTTGTGAGAAGGTCGGGCTTGTGGCTTGTAAGCGTTCATCCTTCTCGACCTTTTTAACTGGTTCCGTCTTTGTTTTGGGAGTCAAACTGGGAGTGAACACATCGTCCAGGGTGCTGCTGACGGACGGCAAGGTGCTCTGTGACTTCTCCCACCCTCCCTGGGGAGCTGGGGGAGTCGGAGTCACCATGATAGCTGCCGGGGTCACACTAATTGGAGCCGGTGGAGGAGGAGCAGGCGGTTTGATGACTCTCTGTTTCACCGATCGAGGTGGTGCCGGTTCGTGTGAGTCTTTGGGCACAGAGTCGTTTCTCAGATATGAGGGGAGCGGCTTCTCGCCTTTCTCCATCGATTTGATCTGACTTGGGGTGAGAGACTGGAAGTCAGAAGTCTCGCCCTCCAGACGGGATCTCTCAGCACTCAACTTCCAGAAAGAAGACTCTTCGTCACGGCGGGCCGAACCCGAGACCTCGATGGCGGGAAGTTTGACGCTCTGGGACGTCTTTGGTTTGGATTCCGTCGCAGAGTTTGTGACGGGCTCAGAGGAACCTGAAATCATGCTGAATTCCAACTGACTCTGTGGGTGGAGAAAAAAAATGCCAAGGTTTGCCATGTTTGCTATAACTTTCAAGTAGGCCAAAGGATTATTTTAGCAGCAGTGCTGTGACCTACATACTTTGGTTTCCCAAGAGAAGGGTGCAGAATGCTCGTCTTGCCACGTAAGATCCTAAAAGGAAAAAAAAGATGACATGTGAAGCATTAAATTCTCATTTTAATAAAGTTCTAATCAGAGGTGGGAAAATATGTGATATTTAATCTGGTTTTTCAAGGGGTCTTCACATTTAAATGAATACATACAGAGCTTTCGGAGCAGGCATTGGAACAATGTAGGGCCACTGTAATGCGCCCCTGGAGCATAGATAGTTAAGGATATTGCTTAATAACCCATTGCAGAGCCTGGATTTGAAAGGCCAATCTCTTCTCGATAGCCCAAAGCTCTACCCACAGTCCCTAACGACAAACATGACCTTCTACGACTGAGAAAGGGTCCTATCTAATGTAATAATAAAGCAATTATTTAACAAGTAATGTTGTCGAGACATAGTAGCTTTGTTTTTGTTTTTGCTTTAGATGGGCCATTACTATGAAAATGTTTTTTAAATAAACAATTAAAGATAAACATATTTCGAGGTACTCACGACTGTAACCGTTGGGAAATACTGAAACATTACATTGGTATGCGGTTTTGATTTGAGCACTTGGAACACTTCCAAAACCCTCCCAAAACACATGCACCCTGCACAGTGCAGATAGATGTTATTTCCGTACCCTACCTAGTGAACCTTAATGACACCTTTAAGCTATTAGTAAGATAATCCTTCGTAGTAAACCGTAAAACCCGCAAACCAAAGTTGACGCAGAAAACAAACAGAACCACAAACAAGCGAAAACATCCTAAACACTGACCTCGTCCCCGAAGTGGACTATTTTCTGCCCGGTTTGGATAAGCAGTTTGGGGTAAGATTGCACCTCTGGCCGCTCCACCCGGTGCATAGCGTAGCGAGCTCGGATTTTCGGTTCCATCATCCCGTCATCTATAGCGGAGTCCTGCTCAACCGGAGTCATGTCGTCCCAGGCCGAACCGAACCCGTCCTTTATCTTCTCTTTTTCCTGCATGATTTTTCTCGCCATGGAGTTAATGGAGCTGAAATATTCGATCTTTTTGGCCTCAGTGAGGCGCGCCTCCACCGAGGAGCCCTCCATTGCCGTAGCGGCCATCTTCCTCAACAGCTGGATGTGGAAAATAGAGAGTGACGTAAATACTAATAGGGCGGGGCTATGATAACGTTCCTGGATAGCCACGCCCTGCTACACCAGATCCCGCCCACCCGTCGATTTCACGGTTTTGATCCTGGTCCGGTGTCACCTAGAGAAAGATATCCGGAAAAAATAACAACAGAAAGCAAAGCTTACAACACTGAGTACAATAAACAATAACAACTTTTCATTCTGAATAAACAGCCCCTTCATTTTGATGATAAACGCTTTTCAGGGACATTTTTGTTTTAAATATTCTATGTTCAACATTATTTAGGCAGTGTGATACATTATAGTAGAAAAATGACTTTAAATTTACTTCAACGCTTCACTGTCCTGATTTTAAAATGCACTCCATGAGTGCTACAGTAGAACACAGTACAGTAGTACTTCAAAATCACAAAATCTTTTATTGGTCACATCTGATACTCATGGTGCATTTAGCTACCTTAAAACTATGACTCGCTGCTCTCCCCTACATGAAAGTAAATAAGCTTGTAGAACGTGTCTGCTTTCTCCCTGTTTCACTTGGTGTAGAATGAATTCCAAATGTATCGCACGACACCAGCAGGAAGACTTTTATTTTGAAACCCATCACATCTGATTCCCAGTGGATTTTTCAAGGTTTCTTTGTGCAGTAGATGACAGGAGGTGGTTGGTTACACTCAGGCTGATAATGTCTGAATCAGAATGATATCGCAGAGGGAACGAGGAGAACTGGCTCGATTTTACACCGTCACTGATCCTAAAAAGCACAAGAAGGGCTACACAGTTTATAAAGTCACTGCCAGGGTGAGTCTCATTACACACGTATCTGCATTAAATCACACTCGCTCAATGAAACAAGCTCGTAGTGACGTTGGAAATGGATCTTAACGTGTTTTTTATGTTGTTCATGAGATCGCATACTACATTTTATGCATTGTTGACAATGTTATTTTGCAAAACCTTTCATAACGGCAACAGATCGAGCTTGTTTACTACCTTGGTGTTTTACACCCGTTTTGTAGAAAATCCCGCCTCCTTTGTGATGATTAGTCAGTAGGTCCCGCCGTACAACAGATTAATTGGCTGAGACTACATTAGATTCCTTTGTGCCATTGGCTAATCTCGGTACAGGCTGCGGCATTAGACGGAATACGGGTAACAAGACAAAACGAAATCTGTATGAGCTCAAAGTGAAATTAAAATGATTATCACAAATCATTACTTATCGTTTTATCTCTTTGGATTTGGTGACATTTCAAAATATGAACATTTTGCTTGAATTTGAGCAGTTCCTGAGACACACAGGCCTACTTTCTTCAGCATTTCAATTAGTTCCTCACTTGGCGTGTTTCAGGCTTTCGAAAACGAGCTGAAACAACAAAATGGTTTGTATAAATGGGAAGTTCTGTAGCGTTTCAAAATTCCCCAATAATAATAATAATGATAATATTTTTCAATGGTGGTTTAGAAATCCTAGTGACATGATTTAAATCACATTTGCCTTGTCAGATGTAATTAAAGAGGTCTACCATAAATTACAATTTACTATTATTGTCCACTGTCAGGTGAGCGTTACATTACCTTGGGTTTACATGGCCAGGAAAAGCCCTGGTAAAACATGAAAATGAATAGATGAGTGATATGACTTAGGGTCTCTGTTTGTGGACTTTCTCACTCTTGGCATTCATCTGTCTGTATTGAACAGAGGTTGATTTAGTGAGTTGGTGGGTGGGTGTGTGTGGGGGGGAGAGGGAGAGGGATGGAGAGAGACGTGGAAGGCCTCTTGACCTGTGCCGATCCTCTCTTAGTGAGCATAAAGTCACCATTGATTAAATCCCAATGTACATATGAGTGTTGACCTAAGAGGTACACGTATGGTAATCACTGCAAGTCTTCAGTCAGTCTCAGTTAGTCTCAGTTAGTCTCAAACGAGGGTTTCCCCAATAGCACACAGATATTAAGTCAGAGTGAGATTTTGATTTTGAATTCATGCAGCCTTTAAAAACTGATATAAAACTGATTTGCTCTTATTGTTCCAGATTATCTCGAGGAAG
>JAYDZF010000005.1:3694415-3707465 GCA_034509105.1 Microcambeva barbata
TTGCAGTGTAGTATCAAATAATTCTTGATTATTAGTTAGGTACTGAACACACACACCTACTCTCTCTCTCTCTCTCTGTGTGTGTGTGTGTGTGTGTGTGTGTGTGTGTGTGTGTGTCTGCCATTCCCAGTAGTTTGTCACACATTGCTCTCTATTTTGACAGGTTGGCTTCGGTGTTGGATCCTGTTTTTACAGCTCGTCCATTTTTCCCCTCTCATAATCACACCATTCTGATCTGTCTTGGCAGTCTGTGTGTGTGTGTGTGTGTGTGTGTGTGTGTGTTGGGGTTTGAACTGTGAAAGGTTAACATAAGCATTGATATGCACAGTGAGATTAGCTTTAATCTTTAATCAGAGCCAGAGACCCCTGACGTCCTCACCCTATCTTTCTTTCGCTCTTTTTCTATATCTCTCACCCTCTTTCGCTCTCTCTCTCTCTTCTGTCTCTGTAATGAGAGCCGAGGGTCTCCCACCCATTATCCAGTCTTCACGGAGTCTCAGTGAAGATAGCGCAGCAGTTAACAAGCGGAGAGTGACACTCGTTTAGAGAATCCATTAATCTCTTAATCTCTCTCCTTTGCATCTCAGACATGAAACGATCCTCTCTCGCCCTCTGTCTCTCACTTCCTTTCTCTTTCTTCCTTTTGGACTTTACCCCCCTCATCTCTAGTTCCCTTTTCTTTCATGTGTTGTGTCTGACTGTGAAAGGATTATCCCCCATAACCTCTCAGTCTCTTCATCTTCATTACATATCAGCAATCCAGTGGTGCCAGTGGTGCAGTTCACTTGCATGTAATACAGTTCATTCTAATTATTATTATATAGGGTTACGCTCACAAGTTCTGATTACTAATACAATTCCTCTCATTTAGGAGTGGGCTAAAATAAGAATGATAAAACAATACATAAAAGGTCATCACAAGAAGATTTAAAGTGGTTGAGCTTAGAGCGTTGTATAGCCACCGCTTCTGTACAACAGTTTATCCAACTGTGCCTCTTCAGGCTTTTGTTACAAAGCTGAAAGCATGTATGGGTGGGGCTGAACTTGAACTTAACAAATAGATGGGGTATCAATATGCTTTTGACCATTTATTGAATAATAATATTTACATTACATTACATTACATTTACATTTTCTGTATTTATCAGACTCTTTTATTCCAAATGAATTATTTGGGGGATACGGACCTTGATAAGGAACCCAACCTTCTGATTACTACTCCAGTACTTTCACCACATCGCTACCACTGCATTTTTCTCCAAAGCAACACACAGTACTGGGACAGTATACAGTCTTAGAAACTGAAGATTAAAGACCCTGCCCTTATACAAAGGTAGTGATGTGCTCAAAATTTAAGGTAAAGTATTCAATCATTAAATTATGAGTAGAAATCCTAAAACTTCACAGGCTGGCAATCTTGGTGCAGTTCCCATACATCGAAGGGAAGTCTTTTATTACACCATAGAATGACATTTTAGATAATTCTGTGCTTCCAAGTTTGTGTAAACAGTTTGCGGAAAGCACATTTCTGTTTCATTATGATACATGTGTTTACATGTATGGTGGGAGGCACATAAAGAAAAACTCAGAGCGCTAACGTCTAGCAACGGAGGATGAATTGGAATGAAGCCTGTGAGCCTTTCTGCTCAACATCAGAGCCTCACGTTATTAATGCTCTTGTGGAAAGTGTTATCAGACGAGTGGATACTGTTACAGCAGCAAGGGGGTGTGATGATTGACTGTCTTGGCTACAAATAGTACCACTGCAACAAGCAACTAGTGACAAGTGCAGAAATGATGCAGGTGATAAAGGTATCTGAAGATTTGTCCGGGTGGAGCAGCAGGATTTCCCACCATACCAGCGCAGAGAGTCTGAATTCCACGGTTTGAAATGTGATGTTTCCACTGGCAGTTTGTGTGCCACCCTAGCCACTAGGGTGCACAAATTAGTGTATTATATTGGCAGTCCCAAGTTTGATTAAATACGAAGGTTGCACCAGAAAGGGAATCCAGTGTTAAAAAATCACGTCAAATCAATAATGCAGACCATGATCTGCTGTAGTGACCCCTAAGACTCACTCACTTACTAGTAAACCATGTTGCCACTGTTCCTCTCTTCAGCAAGAATTTGAATCATGTGCTCATAACTGTAAGATAAAAAAATATCCTATAGATGCCACAAATGTAAAGGCTACCGTAAAGTGTGTGAGTATGAGCAACACATTGCCATTTAGCTTAGATGAACAGACTCCAGGCTTCCTCTCTCTCTCTCTCTCTCTCTCTCTCTCTTGGCTCCTCATCTGTCCAACCCCTTAATGTGGTCCGTCACTCATAAAGTGTCCCTAGGCCTCTGTGGGGCTGAATGGAGCGTAAAAGTGAGCGCTTCTGATCCCGAAGCCCCCCGTCGGCGTGCGCACCTGTGATTTGACTGTTCTTTCTCTGTTCTTCCTCAGCGGCGATGAACCGATTTGAATCGTTTCTATCAGCGCCTGGGCCGACAGAGAAAACGGACCAAACACGACATCAAAGAGGAGAGAACAGTCTGTCTGCAGAAGGAAGTGGACACACATACACACGCGCACACACTCACAATGACCTCACCATGCTGAATACACAAGATCGAATCTGACTTTCGGAAGCTTCTGGAAGGCCGCTGAATAAAAGAAGGCCTTAGTCAGGCCTTACTCGCTCATTCAATAACAACCTCTCCGGCTCTCGCTCTCTCTCTCCGAACAGGAAGTGCTGCTATTTGTCCCAGTGTCCTCTTCGCGGGTCAGCGGCTGAAAAAACGCTCCTGTCACTTTCCCTGTGGGAGCGGCCAAGGTGACAAACAGCCACACACACACATTTCTGAGGTGGAGATTCCACCGGCTGAATTATAGATCTCCCCCAGGGTGCCCGGCACGGCCATTAAACAAAACTGTTGTTGGGGAAAACAGGGGTTTCTAAAACTGTAACCTAGTCTGACCAAACCCTGTAGCATTGAACCTACACAATAACATTGGCTTATTCTCTAACCTCACACAAGGAATAATGTTTTTTGCTTGTTTGGCTGATAGCTATAACATAGTGAGCTCGAATGCATGAATTTGGTTCAAGCTCACGGGGATTTTTGAACATTATGCTTTATAATCCGAAGAATAAGCAGTTTGTAATGAAATTTGGATGTGTTACGATGCTCATATGGAGGGACCCGCCTCCAGCTGTAACCTTTGTGGGCACCTGTCACACCGGGTAGCATATTAAATGAAAATAAACAGACATTGTGCTTGTGTCATAACCTTTAACATGCTGGGAATGTAACGTTTGTTTTATTCATGACCACTCTGTACTTGACCTATCATTAGTAACCTAATAGATCCAGAACTGGCAGTCAATTATTTGAATATGACCTGAAACGGAATAGAATATACACAGGTACAATGAAATTTGTAAATGGCATCTCTCCAACAAATATTATAGCACTGTCGCCTCACAGAGAGAAGGTCCTGGGTTCGATCCCCAGGTGGGGAGATCTTGGTCCTTTCTGTGTGGAGTTTGTGTTCGCATGGGTTACTTCCGATTACTCCGGTTTCCTCCCACAGTCCAAAGACATGCTACCAGCTTGATTTGGAGATACTTAATCGTCCTGTAGGTACCTGCGATGGACTGGCGCTTCATCCAGGGTGTTACCTTGTGCCTTGCGCCCGTTGAAGAGCTGTGATAGGCTCCAGCACCGCTCCCCGCCCCTAATTAGGATAAAGGATTAAAGACAATGAACTGAACTGATTGCTCAGTCGGTAGCACTGTTGCCTAACAGCAAGAACATCCTGGTTCCGATCCCCAGGTGGGGTGGTCCGGGACCTTCCTGTCTGGAGTTTGCATGTTCACCCCGTGTCTGCATGTTTGTTTGTTTTTTGGAAGCACCGGTTTTCTTTGTTTAGAGATGCTGAATCATCTTACAGGTACATAGGCACTGGGGTGCACAAAACAGTCTATTGTAGTGCCGGTCACAAGCATGAATAAATAGGGAGGATTGTGTCAGGAAGGGCATCCAGCCAATAATGGGGATCACAATCTGTTGTGGTGACCCCTAATGGGAGCAGCAGACACAATTTTACATTTAAAATGTTTTTTAAACACACTTTAAGCAATATACAGAAAAACTTAATTAATAATTATAATTAATATAATGAATAATTAATATAATTTGATATTTTATAATAGCTATTTAAATGGCATTTTATCACTGAATTTTAAACAAGGTCGAATATTTTGTGCCCACTAGCATAATGTGTTGAGTCACATTCAGTCTCCTAAAACCACATGTTGCTTATCCTGTCCTGTTAAAGAGGATGGGGTCAAAGGTCAGACTGATATAGCACTGCCAATCACAGGAACACTGTGTGAAACAGTAAAACTGATTCAATGAATCAGTGGCATGGTAGGTAGCACCGTCACCTCACAGCAAGAAGGTCCTGGGTTCCCAAATAGAGTTGTTTGAACCTGTTTGCATGTTCTCTTAAGGTCTGCTTGGTTTCCTCCAAGAGCCCACAGTCCAAAGACTTGCTTTTATGTTAAGTAGAGAGCCTTGGGTTCAATCCTCAGAGTGGTCTATGTCCTTCCTGTGTGGACTTTGCATGTTCTTCTCGTATCTGCATGTTTTTTTCACCAGATGCTCCGGTTTCCTCCCACAGTCCAAAACATGCAAGTGAGGTAAACTGGAGATACAAAATTGTCCATGACTGGTTTAGAGATTAAACATTTTAACTGATAAAAGTTTCGTCTAATCAGTAACTACCTGTCCTGTCATGAATGTAACCATTCGTGTAAAACATTACGTTAAAATAAATATAAGAACATCAAAGTGCCAGACCACAAGTGTCACCGTCCACAGCTAAGCAAGGTTTGTAATTGTAACATGGGACCTACTGAATGATGTTCAACAGCTGATTCACGTAAAGAGTCGTGTCCTTCTTTGTTTCTATTTTTGGAAGGCGGGGTGATGGGGGTTGAGACGCAAATGATCGATGCGCCTTCCTTCACTACTCAGGCCCACAAGACTCATTCCAGCGGCGTGAAGAATCCTAGTTTGACCTTCCTCTTCCCGACCTCAGACAAGCCCACAGATGTCTACTCTGAGAAGATGATAACTCTGAGAAGGTTTGAACTGAGAGAGCTTGAACTCTCCCTGGGCTAGTGGTGGGCTCATGCAGCACTCCAGTGCCCTAAAAGGCTTTTAAAAGAACAATTCAGATGTACACCTAGATTAGAACTGACCATAGGTTGACCACACTGCTTGACCCCAAATATTTGCCCACCTGTTTTTATGACTATATTTATTAGTGTTTTTTTTCCATGCACCCTTCTGGGTGTAGCAAGTGTTGAGAGATCATAAAAACTTTTCTCTGTCCAGTGTTCCAGAAATGCAATGTTTCCTCTTCAGGGAATCTAAAGCAGTACAATCATACACACACACACACACACACACACACACACACACACACCTGCTGGCATTGTTCAATCAAGTGTGGCACACGACAGGAAAGGACTGTTTGCATCCTCCACTTAAGTGCCTGTTTCCTCCCATTATGACATCACAGGGAGCAGGAAGTCGTTGGAATGGAAAAACCCCCCTTTAAGGGTCCGGGTGAGACGGGCACATGCGGCGTGACCCTCGGCCCAAACGCCGTCCTACGAAAGGCCCGGGCAGGCGGAAGAGAAGGAAGGAGATGGATGGATGGATGGAATGGAGGAACAGAAGGGGCGAGGGGCAGCTTGGAGCACTCCTGGTGGGCCACGGGGGGCAGGATGTTATGGTTTATTCAGCGTTTAATGTGGGCGTTTCCGACAAGGTGCAGAGTGCCCTCCTCACCAGAGAGAGGGAGATTTATGACAGTGATGGCTGATGACTCGCTCCTCCAGGGTGTGCGAGGATACTGGCGTACATGTGTGCACATGTTTTCGATGTGCATCTGTGTATATTTGTGCAAGTTCTTTGGCAATCACTACTTCCATTTGCTCTGAGGGTCACTTCTAGCCCTCCTTTCAAACTTGGCCTTGAGGATGAGGATGTCACCTTCATCTGAGTTTCTGGAAGTAAGTTTAAAACATCTGAAGTGATCCCTGACCCCCTTTGAAATCTACAGTTAGCACTAAACCGATCTCTGTAAATACGACCTAGAATTTAAGCAAACAGGTAGATCGAAGCCTGTCCGACCCCACTTCTGCCCCTTTTGAAGTGGCTTTTTTTTAATCTCCACTGTTGCCCCTCACTGTGCCTCCCATAAAAGTATCATATCTCCTTATTACATTTTCCACCAGCTATCACAGGCTTGTTTTGGCTGGGCCTTGATTGGATTTTTATAGCGCTTTGTTATTGGAAGATATCTTAGCGGCTCCTCGTGATCTCCTGATCTTGCTCCTGCAGGAGCGGCTAAATAAAACAGATGTAACACGCCCGCCCACCCCCTGGGGGGCAATTGGAAACTGCGGTGCAGGGAATCGGCGTCAGTTCAAACGCACCGGCCCTTATCTCTGTTATTCCATCGTCTGACGACGCATTATGCCCGTGGACGGGGAGTGTGTGGAGGTCAGCGAGGTGGTGCATGTGCATCGTAGTAAAAAGCACCTATATTTAAATATTTTGGAGATCAGACAGGAACGAACTCAGACTAATGAGACCCTGATGTAAGGGTCAGTGGGGCATCTAACTAATCACTGTCACTTAACACTGTTGGATTATGATCAAACGGTGACATGCTGGATATCAGTACAGCAGTATAATAATATATCTTAGTATATATCGATATAAAACAGCTATATAGTGTTAGCTAATATAGTGTTCCACGCATAATTTTAATAATAATACTGGCCAAATCTATAATCTAACTATGCACTATTTTTATATTGGGTATAATATTTTTCATATTGGGTATGGGTGGTCATAAGGCTAAGAACAACTTACACCCTCTGAATAAAGCATTCCATCCTTCTCAGGATCTTAATGGGTTTGGTTTCACATTATGCCAGGTGAAGGGAATAACACTGATTATCTCTTCATCATGGCACCTGTTAGTGGGTGGGATATATTACACAGCAACATTTTATCCTCAAAGTTGATGTTAGAATTAGGAAGAATGACCACCTTAAAATTATGAATGTATGCAAGTTTGACCGCAGCCAAATTGTGTTGGCTAGACGACCGGGTCCGTGCATCTCCAAAACTGCAGCTTTTGGGGTGTTCTCGGTCTGCAGTGGACAGTATCTATCAAAAGTGGTCCAAGAAAGTAACAGTAGTAAACCGGTGACAGGTCCAGGGACGGCAGAGGCTCATCGCTACTGATTAAAAATGTTGCTTTGTATATCTCAAGGGTAAACCCTTATTTATTATTGTATCCTTACGTGGACGTAGAGGCTTTATTAACATTTTATAACTAACTGTCCAATAAGTTCCTGCTCACATATGTACATACTTGTAGCTCCACTGTACAGTATTTAGACAGAGAAATGGTGAATTGCTCCTAACGACCCTCAAAAAGAAGATATTTGTAGACAAACAAAAGAAACTCACGATCAGAGATGTTGTGAACACCATAAACTGGTAAATTGGTGCAATAGCGCTAACAATGTATCCAAAAAGAAAAATATCAAGAGAGGACAGAGAATGAAAGGACCATGGGCGACTGAAGAGAGAAGCGGGGGTGAGGCAGGGAGGAGAGAGTGAGCATAAGAGCTTTTTGGCAACATCAGGCCCTATTTTAAGCCCCTCTGATAAGGCTGTTGTAAGAGGGTACTTGGCTGCATCCTATTGTTGGTTTTACTTTGAGCTCTTTCACTACACACTGCAAGCAATTTTGCATTTTGGGTGTGTGAAGGTTATTTCAATTAAATACAAATTAAAGAAAGTAAAGCATAAGATCATGCATGCATAATCCCCCACTGGTGAATGAGGTGCATTCATTTACTGCTTTACCACTACTTTATCCTGGTCCCGGTTGCAATGGGCCTTATTCATTAAACAAAAAGCAGGAAACACACGAGACAGGCCTCTCCATCACAGGGCAGACACAGACTCCCAATTAGGGCAATTCGAGTAGCTTCAAATGCCCCGAATGCATGTGTTTGGTCTTGTGGGAGGAAACCAGAGCACCCAGAGGAAACCCATGTGGACAAAAAACCTGCTGCACAGACACCCTGACAGCACAGAGATTTAAACCCAGCTAGAATAATATACTGATGTACACAAGCACACCAGCATAGTTAGAGGTTTTACATTTCTAAAATGTTTTGACTGTAAGTACTGAAAAAATATGTATGATTCTGATGCTTGCTTCACATTTTAAAGAGATGCAAATGTAAAGATGATCCCAGACTGTTGAGCAGTTTAAGATTAATGTGTTATTGTATTTTTATTATTGCAAGCAATGTCAATATCAACCAAAACTGTAGGGAAATGATTCTACTACACTGGGCATCCTAGCTTCACAAAAAATGACAAATATATTCTAAAGTTTAAATATTACATATATTCTGTTCATATTTTTTACTTGTTTTATATTTCAAAACAATCCCAGCTATCGTTTTTATTTTGCCTGACTAACTTTTTTTGAGTTGGTGAATAAAATGTGAGAAATAAGTAAATGATGCGAAGCACATCAGTAAGCCTGACCGAACTGGCACACCGAGTCTGATAAAGATCACAGATCAGGAGACCATCTGTCTGACTGTGTGTGCCCTTTTTATCCAGCGCATGTGAGCTGCAGAGATAAACAGCTAGCTGGGCATCAAGAACGTCGGACATTATACCGACACCCCCGCCGCCCTCCGAGTTCTCTCCCTCTCCTCCACACAGTAAGTTCTAAACTATAGAGTGATCCGAATGGACCATGAAATGAGTGTCATTCAGCCAGCCCTTGAAGAACGTCTCTCTCTCACACATACGTGAACATACGTACACGCACACACCCTCACACATACACACTCCTTTTGCTCATTTATCTGATTTAAAGGCCCGTAGGGATGACTGGAGGCTGTGTTTGGAGCTAAACTGGCACTGCCACATGGTGCCAGTTCCTAAGGTCCTCCCTCTGGCCCAGCACGTCTCTCTCAGCCCTGATCTTTGACCCACATGAGAGGAGACGCTCAGAAACCTTTATCACATTGCGCAGATCAGAAGCTTTGAGTACACTCATTTCACCATCGCTGTTTATCTGAATTACATCATTTATTAATTCACTAATATAAATTCAGATCACTTTCATTTAGATCAGTGCTTAAGGTTCACAAGCTCCGTGGACATCCTGAGAAAATTCTAATCATGTTGACAGCATAAACATGAGAATATTTTAAATAAGGTTTAAAATAGTAAAGGTTTCTCTTTGTGAGCCGTTATTCTAAATGCTTTCATATTATGTATGCCACACTTTACTTCTGTCTCTCTGAACAGGTTTACACTTATCACTTAAAATTGAAGGTGTTTCAGTATGCTGGTAACCTGTAAATATTTTATTATATATAAATCCTATAAGGCTATATATTAAATATGCATCCTATAAATCCTATAAAAATGACTATATATTCTTTGCATTCTCCCATCGCTGGAAAACATCTACATTGAAAACAAGCAAAGATGGTGGTTATTGGAAACAGACAAAAGTGCAGGACCGTGTGTATATATATATATAACACATATATATGTTGAAGGCAGACACAGGAGGAATATGACCCAAACCACCCCACTTGGGGATCGAACCCAAGACCTTCTTGCCAACAACAACAATTAAAAAATAATAATTTTTATTATTTATTCATCTTTGCTTCTATAGGTCCTGGAACAGGCTACGGAAACCCTTGATCAATTGCATTAAAGCCCTGTGAACAGGACATCATACTCAACTATTATAGAGAAGTCGTTTAGGTTAACACCCAAGGTAGCAGGACTCACAGCACCCACGCCACCTAACGCACTTGATGCCGCACTGACGCGTGCCTGAGCACTGACCGAGAGGCCCTGTGCGCAATCCGATTCAAACGAGGCATCCCAAAGCACCTTTCCTACAACGTCCCAAACCCTATTTTGACACTCGATATCCTACCATGCGGTTTTTGCGCACTCGGTCCTGCACTTTTGTCTGATTCCGATAACCACCATCTTTGCTTGTTTTCAATGTAGATGTTTTCCAGCGATGGGAGAATGCAAAGAAGGAGAATAGGACACTGGGAGAGAGAGAGAGAGATGCGGCTGGACACCTGTTTTGAAACAAAAGTTTGCTGACTTCGCGAGTAATTAATTCATCCGCAAAACACTTACTTGCGACATGGAAAAGAGACGCGCCTTTCCTTTCTGGCATGATTGCATCGAACCAGAAAGGGAGGGGTATTAAATGTGCACGTTAAAAATGAGCATTACAGAACCATTAATGTGCTCTATTTATAGACTCAACTTGATTTAAAGTTGTTTTAGTTCAGGTTCAAACGATGCAACATTTATACGTGCGTTTGACGAGCACATTATTTCATTCATTAAGTCTATTGTAATTATTTCTGGAATTTATCAGGGGAGCATTTTGTAGTAAATGAAGTCTTGTTGTGTCCGCTTTTTCTCCAAACACAACTGACCCAGATGTTGCATTACAGATAAAATTCCATCAGGCAGTAGGGTCGATGATTTACAAGTGCGCATATAGTGTACACCAGTAAAGCTCCTGAAAATAAATATGCAATATTTTATGTAATACATGTAACAGTGAGCAGGCAGTTTTTAACTATAATCACAATTATTTTTCTCTATCTTGGGCATGTATTATCAATGTGATAAAAAATATAAATATATTGTGTGAAACAGCGTTGTTTTAATTCAGTTCGAACTCACCTGGAAAACTTCATTTTTAATTCGGAAGGCTTTTAAACGACAAACAATACAACTAATTAATGCAAATGCAAGGATATGCGGTGCAACGCGATGAAGATGCGCGCTCAGGGCTCGCGCTGAGGACAGAACGGGAGCTGGAAATTTGAGACGAGGCTAAAACAAGCGCGCGGACACGGTAGACGCGCACAAAACTCCACGCGAGCGCAGTTCAGGCGCGCGCCTGCATACACGGAGCGTGTTTTGCAGCAGTGATACAAACGAATCGAATCCACCATACAATCCATTCCAAATCAGAGACTGGCATTACTGTGAAGTCATTGTTATCGAGGAACAATACAGCGAAATATGTCATATTTTCCACGTCCACATAGAAGTAAACACCATAACACACACACACACTCTCTCTCACACACACACATGCTTAGCACCGATATGGTAGACTAAAGCAAAGTGTTTTACCTGGGATTGTAATCAGAGAACGTATTAATTGACGTTACATCAGACCATATAGGAATTTTGGTACTTATTGATCTATCTTGAAATAATTACACTCTTGAGAGGACCACGCAAGCAGCGAGCAATAATGTCAAACAGAAGTTCCATGAATTACAATCTAATCGAATTCATTATTTGAATTCCCCAATGAATATATCGTCAGTACAGCGTTTTGCCAGATGGCACTTCAGATCGCAGAAATAACCAAATGATTTTTTTCTGATAAATCATTACGTAATATTTACATTATATAACACTTGGTTCTTTGCAGAATCAAAACAAGTCTTTGAAGAATGTGGATTTATTACTCGAAAATTACATATATCAATATATAACTATAAGAATAAAACCATAACAATATATAAATGTATAATAAAATAAATATTTAAAGGTTAATCTGAATGTTGACTTGTGATGTTGTTAGTGGTTTATTTTAAAGGTTATACTTTACATTAATGTGTGAAGTGAAAAGCTATAACAGCCTCAATGGTGCAACAAGTTAATATGCAGTTTAATTCACTGTTAATGTAGATGGCACTTTTTCTTATAAAACCTTTCCATGTAGTACATCTTTGCAGTCACTGCAAATAACAATAGGGAAAAAAACTCATTTGTTTACACGATGTAAAAGAGTATAATTATGACCACTGCACAGTCGACTGGAATTCACTAGTAACAATTTATTTAACAGTAGAAAATCAAACATGGTTAAAGAAACGTATGCATTTTTCCTACCAAATATGTTTCTGCTCCTTCATAACATCATTACCAATGAAATGTGTTTTCTTAACAAAGAAATAAGGTCAAAGTAAAGATACTTTGAGCACTTTCAAAGATAAAAACGCTGAGAGTAAAAGAACTACATTTCTGTCATGGTACCAGACCACTGAAGGAAATTTTCATTCTCTTAGAATGTATGGCTAAATGACTTGATTTTAAAAAGCTGAATTATATATTTATATCGCACATAAGCATATTATGAAGACATACATCATTAAAGTTATCTAAAGAAACAATGCACTATATCACTTTAAAAACCTTTCACTTGTTAAAAAGGGAGAAAAAAACATTCTCACCAATAATATTTCAGGAAAGGCCTTACACTCCCAATCAAATACTTAACCAATCAAATAATTGTAATCATTATTGTTGACACCACATATAGCTTTTATAAAAGGTATTTACATTCTTGTGGTGGTATTTTAAGGTGGGATAGTAAAAGTACTTGTGTGGATGTGGAGTGTATTGTGCAGTTCGTATACCATGCATCAGATGTTTAAAGTCTATAATACTGTAAACTACATACACATGTACCTTTCTAGATGAAAAATACAAAAAAGTGCCCACAAATCCCCCCAAGCAACCCTCTTCGCTCCACCCCCACCCGGCGAGCGCGAGCGCGCGCACATATATACACACAGGTGTTTGTTACATTACTACATCTCTAAACTCTAATACTCATTTAATAAAGCATTTTATGAAACAGTTATATAATTATTTTATCTGCTAAAGAATCTAACGTGTACAAGCCCCCCAAAACACACACACTTACACACACACGCACACCAAATGTTATGAACTACCCTTTTAGCCCTCCCATGTTGAGGATATAAAATAATAGTGCCACTGAATCGCACAGGATGACTTACATCAGTGTGAGGTTTTAAACAATTATGTAGGAGCAACAAACTGAATAAGCATTG
>JAYDZF010000005.1:3749973-3768941 GCA_034509105.1 Microcambeva barbata
TTTAGAAAAAAAAAGGGAAGATAACTGTCGGCCCACCGGGCAAATGCCCGGTACGCCAGATTACCAGTCCAGCCCTGATTGGAGGTGTTAAAAGCAAAATTAATTATAGTGCAGAAAATTGGCATTTTAAATGAATATCTTTATGTAGATGCATTCAAAACTAAAGCCGTGTCATTATTTTTCCATCATGTGCCTAACACATGCTTGTTTTGTTTCTTTCTCTTGGCTGCAGAGTCTCTAGTGCCAAATCGGAAGCTTCAAGCTATCTTCAGACTATCTGCTCTCTTATTGGCTGCAGTAAAAAGGTCTCTCTGAGCCAATCAGCAGTGTTGTGGAAAATTAGTACAGTAATAAGGGATGGAAAAACAACTAACAAAGATATTTGTAGTGTTGTTGGTTTCTGTTTTGTAAATCTGGTATAAATGTTTCATTTTTGAAATATGAAGTTCACCGACCATAACTATAGACATTGAATTTTTCTTTTTTCGAAAAATACAAGTCAACCTAGTGTCAAGTCAACAAGTCAACTATGAGTCAAAATAGATTAGAATAGAATTTGTTCCAACAGTCTCCCAGCAGTGGCTGCACAACCAATCTCTGGTTGATAGCCCAAAGCTCTACCCACTAGGCTATCACCATTAGAGTATCTCTAGAATAAGAATATCTGAGGCAATTTATATAGTAGCCCTAAGCAAAGCTCCTAATCATCATGTGCTCAAAGTAAGAACACAACTATAATATAATGATTACATTTATTTATCTTACCCCTAAATAGTGTTAAAGTGAAGATAATTTTAAGGGAGCTAAATAGTGACACCTCTTTTACTCGTCATACCATTCTTACTTCGAAAATATTCAGACATTAACGCTACAATTCCCTCTAAGTGCATTCCTGTAGCTGGACATCTAATGCCACATCTAAACCCCACTTAGTGATTATAACCAAATCCCAGAGGAAATCTGTAGCAGTGTTACATATTGTGATGAAGGACATCCTGTATTTTTTCCTGGAAAAGCAGCAACAAGACATTTTAGAGGCCAGGATTTGAGCTAGGGTGGGTGAAGCCAAGTGGCTTGGTTTCAACCTCTTGCTATCCTGACAGGAGAGGCAGAATTGAATAAATATACCCAAGGGGCCCTCATTTAGATATTAAACAAGAATTAATAAGTGAGAGTGATTTGATGAGATGATTATCATGCCCATTAATCAAGCAAGCTTCTGTCTCTGTGCAATATGTTCAGTCTTTCAGCCCCAAAGCCTCTTTACCTCCTGAGCTTCTTAAAAGGTTGACATGGTTTCATATATTATAGTGACATTATTTTCCCCAAGCAGTGTTCATGTGGTTTATGGTCATACTTCTCAGCATCTGGGTCATGAAAAGAAATCTTTACAGTCACCATGTAATGGAAAGGCATCTGCTGCATTTTGGAGAAGTTATAGCTACACTTAGATGGTAATTTGATGTAACAATGAGTATGGGAAAATAAAACAGCTGCTGGAATAAGGAATAACAAATCTAATAATGTCACATAATGTGTTTGGTCTGTGCATTTTCTGGTAATTACATTGATTTCCGCATACAATCTAAATGACACCTCTATTTTGGAAAATGTATAAACTGGGCAAGTTCTCAACCAAGTTCTCACCCATAAACCATGTTGTTGGGCAGCTAAGACTTCCTGATTCCAGAAAGATATGGAAACACATCTAGTTCGGACCAACAGAAGAGATTCCCAAAATTTATCAAAGTATAAATATATCAAACCCTTCTGTGTATGAAGGCTGGGTAAATGTCACCTTCTGATTAGAGTTAAACCACATAGACCTCAGATAGAAGAATATATGGTCTCATTGGTCTGACAAGTCTGATTTTCTTAAAAATGTTGTGGACTGTATTGTTTAGGATGAACTGTAGGATATTTTACCGCACAATGTCCACATCTTGTGGAGTCCATGTAGCAGAGAATATTAGGCAGATGATCCTTTTTTGTTTACACATTCTCATTTTCCGTATAAATTACTAAATCTGAGGGTCTAAAGTTCAACATATACTAATCCCAAATTGTGAAATTTATGTAATCAAAGATTTGTAAGGGTATGAATATTTTTGTCAAGGAGCTGAAAACCATAGGAATCTAAAAGCCCATGTTTTAAGCTCAAAGTAGTGGAGTAGATTATACAAACCTGATTTGAGATGGGTAACAGATGAGAAAACCCTAATATATATATATATATATATATATATATAAAAATCAAATCACAGACAATGACAAAGAGTACTAGGAACTTTAATCTGGAAATCAAGTTTCACTCTCATTCATCCTAGAAGATTACCTTAAACGTTTCAAGCGGACTTTAGGCGGGGTGTCCAGGGCACGCCGGCCAGTATTAATACAATACGCATGCAGAAATAATACAAGTATATTTTCATAAACTTAATCCGGCGAGATGAGGTCGGACAAACCTGCAGGGGTAATCCTAAGGAGGGCTCAGGAATCTCTTACGCATTCTGTTGTGTTCAGTCTATTAGATTCATCTGCTCTCATCAAACGTACACGAGTGGTTAAGAACATGCTGGAACTTAATCAAATCTCCAGACATAACTTCTATGACAGCCCAGAGAGCGGCAGCATATGTGTCTATTAAAAATGGACTGTGATAATACAGTATGTGGCACATCCATTTCCATGATAAGGCACTGGGGTGCATACTAAACCGTGTCAAGGATAATAAATAAAGGATGTGCAGCCAAAAAGTTCTACAAAAGTCACAGAAATGGACTTCACAAAATAATCAAGCCTTACTCGATTTCTGCCTAATTGTTTATCATGGCAGTTTGGTGCATGCTGCTGCCTGAGCATCTGCTGTCGCTGACCCTGCTCGGTACAGATGTCTGCCTCAATCTCCATTAATTTACTAATTACTGCAGTAATATAGAGCGGACCTGCTGGGAGTGGCTGTGTTTTCAGCTAAAGACAATGTGTTCGGTGCCATTTGGTGCAAACGGGGGGAAGGGAGGGGAGAGCGAAACAGATTATGACACGTCCGACCATCGGAGCAAGCTGTTACCCGGCGCAGAATATCACTAATTCTGAAACGACCTTGGCTTCTCCTCGGTTAAAGAGCCCAGAATGACAGGCCAGACCTTCCAGCCATTCTTCTGGCCAGGACGATATCATCCCCTGACCTAGAGTGACCCCTAGGTCAAGGGCAGAGAGCTGAATAATGCCTAGGGCAGGCCAGACATTATAAGACAACTTATATCCCGTGAAAGACCTTGAAGGTGCCTTGAAGCCTGTGTGACTTTTTCATGACCAGAAGTTGCCCATGGGAGTCTTGAAAGCGAGCTTCTGTAAAAAGAGAATCAGTTCATACTTGATGGATTTGGTTGTTAATTTCCAAGCCAGCTAATGGGCTTACATTATATTTGCCTAATACGCTAGCAACTGCTGGACCAAAAATCACTAGCTAAAATTTAGTGAATACTCTGGTCCAACAGAAGCCTCCCAGACGCAAAGCAGTAATATTAAACCCTGCATTTATAAGGTCTCATAATAAAAAAAAACAAATTCATACAATGCACTCTAACCACATGAGTCTAACCACGTGATCTATCCCTGCTAGGAAAAAAAAAGTCCAAACAGGATTGGCTCATTTCTGGTCTGTGTTGGTTTCTGTTGCCAAATACTGATCTATTGCTGGTTTAAGCTGGTCAGTGCCAAGCATTTGTAGACAGCTGCTAACCTTAATGAACTGTTTTGCCTTATGACAACAAGTTTCCTGCACGTCTATGTTTCAAGAATTCAATTCTAAAAAAAAGTCAAATCAATACAAAGGTCAAAATCTTATTTAAGCCATTTATCTGGTTTCATTTATGTTAGCTTGATAGCCCAAGCATCACAAACTGAATAACAGATAGCTTACTCCAGAAAATTGTTCTGCATCATACAATTTAGCAAACATAGAAATCCAGAACAGATCTAATTAACCCTTGATCATAGTTCAAATTTGGAAAATCACTTTGCTAGAATGAGTTTCAGGATTCATAAAGATTCCACACTGAATTGCATTGAAGTTATTCCGGATTACTATCCTAACGATGATGTAAATGATCTGTTTTTAATAATGTTGTAGATCGTAAAATATCAACAGGCCTAGCAATCATCCATTGAAAAAAATGTTTATAACAATAGTTCTATATTCATATTTACTATCAGGGACAATGTTAGCCAAGTGGGTAGTGCTTTGAGCTATCAATTGAAAGTTTAAGAGATGAAATCCCAGGTCTGACATACAGTTACATTTGGGCCCTTGAGGTCCCAAAAAGGTCCTACACCCTTTTGGCTCCAGGGCAATAGCTTACCCTACACTTCCATAAAAGCTAGGATATGTGTTGTACTATGCACCCGAATGTGTGTACTGACAAATAAATGTGTTCTATTACTACTTATTTATAATTTGTTTACTCAGGTTTCACATGGCGGCATTATATTTTACCCCTTATAAAACCGGGTCCAATAGTTTTTTTTAACCCTTTTGACTAGGGTGGCTGAAGTAAAGATTATCTACTCTAAACTTAGAAAAGGAAATAAAAATGTATTTTCTGTTGGACTGGCACCCCGACAATGGTTGAGAGTGGCACTAAACCCTCTGCAAACCTAAAGGAGAAATAATTTAATGAAAATGTACAAATGACTGGTTAATTCAAAGTGTTTTGATGGTAACAGTGCAATTCAGGGGAATTCCAGGCTTGGAAACTGGAAAACATTTTTTAAAACAAACCCAAGGGCAGAATGTTTTCTCACTTCCTGTGTATGATATGTTTTCTTAGGATTGTTCCCAAGTGCAAAGGGGCTTCATTGTACACGTAATCTGCCATCTGCATTTATCTTTGAAATGGTGTATAGTGGTGGTATAATTGGCACAGACGTTTGACCTTTTTACCTTGGAGGCCAAAGCTGGGACAGTGGTTAGAGTGGGTAGAGCTTTGGGCTATCAACCAGAGATCGGCGGTTTCAAATCCAGCTCTGCTAGGCAACCACTGTTGGGTCCTTGAGCAAAACCTTTAACCCGCTCCAGGGGCACCGTACAATGGCTGACCCAGGGTTCTGACCCCAACTTCCAAAACCATCTGGGATATGCAAAAAAAATGCATCTGTATATGTGTAATGACAAATAAAGCTATTCTATTTTATTCTATTCTATAAAAAGGAGTCTTGCAGTGGGAACTATGCACCAACACACTCATACACAACAACCACGTTCAAATGCCACCCTAAACATAGGACAAAGGAAAGTATGCCCACTCTTGGCAAGGCGACTTCCTTTGGTCAGTAGTGAAAAAAAAATGCAGCGTCTCTATTTATAGCTCACGGGTAAACAGAAGTTGGCCGATGACAGACCTTATAATAGTTATTTACAGAGGCATGATGTCAAACGTGTTAACTTGAGGTAATTTTATAGGAGTTTTATAATAACATATGATAAGCAGATCATATAAAGCATCTGAAGTGAATTGAAACTAAACTATTCTGTGCAAGCCTAATCAGTGTTAATTTAATCAATTTTGCTCATTAGCATGACAGGTCAGATTCACTCTGCCCGACACAATAGGCCTGTATTTGGACTCAAGGTGTATTGTCTTAGCCCGATATAGCAGAGTAGCTGTTCACGCAACTGTTCTCACGTCTAAGTTTAGCCAGCGGCGGGTCAGCTGTGCGCTCATAAAGAGGCCGGAGTGAAGGCGCTAAGCCGTCCAGTGACAGCACAGCTTACCAGGCAGCCAGAGGGCACGGCTCCGACGCCTGCTATCAGCCTAAGCAAACACGCGCGCTTGTAATCAGGCCGAGGAGGGAACTACATACAACCGATGCCACTAGTCCCGGTGGGGTTGAAGGTGGGGGCTGGAATGAAACATGTAGGCCTAAGCGATCATGTCCGACAATAGGGTGGTAACGTGACTCATCTGAATAAATTCAGCAGTGAGTCACAAGTGTCCTACTGCATTGCCATTTTGGCTGGCAAAGGGGGCACAGGGTGTAGATGATTGTATAAGTTTCTCTTAACTATTAAGCAGTGTGACTTATATACATTTATTCACTTCAAGGAGAAGTTTGCAAACTCCTTTGTTGACACACTTGCATTTCTCTTTTCTCTGATGCTGTGATACTGGGACACTCGATCCAGTGTTCTGCTGGTGTTTGATGCCAGCATTCTTTTGCTACCTCACTCTTGTTTTGCATCATAGAGTTCCTTGTGATATCACTTACCTGGAAGAGCAGATTGTCCCCCTGAAACAACCCTTTCCCATAGTGGACATTGCTCTTAAATTAAACTTTTAGGCCTGTTCCAGTTTGTGGGGCCAGGGTGCACTTTGTGCATTGTCGGAACTAACAGGTTCTGAAAATGCCTAATATTTTCCTTTATCAGAGACGTTGGTTGTTGCAGGTGGGATGTTGAGCATTTTTTCATGGTCATCATAGCAGGCTATGAATATTTTCTGTCTTTGTTTTCCCTTTCCTTTCCTTTCCTGGCAAAGCTCTAGCCTAGTAAAGTACTGGATTATGAATCAGAAGGTTGCTAGTTCAATCCACACAATTGGCCGGTTTTCGAATTAAACATAACAAACCTGACAGCATGTAATACGTTCTGTATTTGTATTTACCTTTTAGCGGCTGAGACAGATTACCTTTAAAACAGTTAATTATATTGCATATTTAGTCACAATAACATTTTTATGAAATTCTTTTATGACCATATTTGTGTTAAATGAAATAGTTACAGAAATACTAAAACTGTTAGTCAGAGTAAACATATTGAAATAGAAATGTATGAGGCTAAAGAATAAAGAATTAAAGAACACAAAGCATGAAAGAGGAGGATGGACAGAACAAGGACGGCGAGAGAAAGAAAGAAACAGGTGGCAAGGCATTACTTTCGGCTCATTGGACATCTTTGACATTATCTTCCTACAGTCAGTGAGTTCACCGCCGGGCCAGAGGAACAACAGAACTGTGTAAATGGACATTACAGAGCCTCAGCGATAAATATGCACACGTACAAAGCTGGTAAAACGTTCTTGCCTCTGTTCTGGTTTTAACTGTTATCTAAAATATCAAACTACATGATTTGATCCCCGAACTATCCACAATACCCAAAATAACACATTTAGTGCTTTGACTCGACTATTCCAAAACCATTTAGTTGACTTTTTAGCTATTTCGATATGACCTTGATTGTCCAAGCAATGTATGCCTCTTACAAGTAAATGTAAACTTTTTTTTGTTGACACTGGCATACCCCCAACACACACGCACACACACATACCTGAAAGGTCTTCTCAGTGGGGGGTCATTACTCGTATTAAAACAAGGTGTGGAAAGACACATCGACACATCATGTGTGTATTTTTAAAGATTGTACCCACCCATTATTGTGTGTGTGCATGTGTGCATGAATGTCCTTAGTAATACCCCTTTAAGCTCATGGCCAGGTATCTGAGGACTTCACAAATGAGCACAAAAGCACACCTAATGTCTGCACACCACCAACTGGATCACTGAAGCTAAGTCCAAAAATAAACAAAACATCACACGCCCATACCGACTAATGTCATGAGGATGTACTTGACATAATCACATTATACACATTTATTTACTTAACGTTGTCTCTTTGTTGTTGCCAAACAGCACATGATGCAGTGTTAAATCAAGCAACTGAAACGACTGACACAAAATGCTTTACAAAACATATTTTTATCATGATTGGTTTGAATTAAATCCAAAGAAATATTGCTACATTTTTATTTTAGTGTCCTAAACAGCTTCAGTTAGTGTAGCCAAGAATTTAACACGATATGTTTATATATGTAATGTATGACTCAGTCAGCAAGTGTCTAAAATGTCCAGCAGAATACCATGGTTTTATTTGAATGTCAGATTGTAAGTTAACATTTCTATAACATGAGATATACTCTCAATATTCTATCAGCTTCCAAAAAGTCACAAACATTCCCAAGAAAACATGTACGGAACTGCAGCCTCAGCCTTAGCTAAGACCAGTCAAAAAGAGCATCCATTAAGGGCAGTAAAAACAATATGTGATGGAATCCATCTGTGGGCTAAACCTGAGACTGAGGTTATGCAGGCGGACAAAATGAATACATTAGAAAGGCTCAGACTTTCAGAGCAGCCGAAGCAATATTCTGACCCTTCATGGCCATACACAACAAGAAACTTTGTTTTCACAAAGATTACAGCTTGATATACAGTTACAGGCATGCTGTGGATTCAAATTACTTCATAAAATCTGTAAGTTTCTTGTTAGTAAAGTCATGATTTCCTTAGTAAAGTCCTGATCTCTAATCCCACATATATCTCATCTGCAGGGACAAATCATATGAAAACATTCCAATCTGATTATTATTATTATGAGATTTTCTAATCCAGCACACACTAATGCTATAATACCAGGGACAGTCTGAAGAAATCAAACTGATTCAATCAAGAAAAGACATAAATATGATCAAGAGGGGATCATTTCTTTCTCTGATATTAAAAGTGTCTTTGGGCTTAGGTTTGGGGAAATGGAATTATTGTATTGTAAAACCACACATCTGGGGCAAGGTAGGATAAACTCTCAGGTCACAGATCTAGGTCAAGACCTAGTGCCAAGCCATGTGTGTTATTAAAAATAAAAACTGGAACTATTGTGACACTGGTAGTGATCAAGTAGTACATAAACATAAATGACATCTAGCCGGTTATAGCTTTTACAATTTAATTATCTCGGGATCTAAGTCATAGGTGTGCTTAGTCTGAAAAGACCTGAAGAGGTCGCTATCGCTTACTGATTCAATTACCAACACCGTAGGTAATTAAGAATGAACCGTTTACATGGTAAAGACCATTTCTGATTAAATTGAAAGGCAGAATTTAAATAATTCAATCGTAACAGGTATGAGGAGATACAAACCATAACCTGCCAGACTGTGGACAACAAGGGTATAACACTTGGTTCAGAGGCTCTTTTTTATCAAGAGAAGTGCACAACCCAAGTAAATTGTATATTTCTGGCTATGGAGCTGTACAGTTGAACCCATAGTGGGCACGTAGGGATTGGTAATTCGTAATAATTGTAGTAGCATGTCCACTAGATGGCAGCATTTGAATATGTAGTGAATAAAATAAAAAAAAGAAAGAAAGAAACTCGAACAGACTGTTGCCTCACTTATTCGCCCCAACCGTATTTTCCTAAACATTGGCAAAATGTGGGGGCTTTTCTTCTCATTTAAAATATAATATTTAATTAATTTGCGATTATTGGCTCATTCGCCTCATAATTACGAAGATTTTGTTTCTGCTAATCCTGCAACAATTTTATTCACTAGATGGCGCTGCTGGCACGCAAATGTGTTCCATGTGTTTCTACACCGTACCTGTCCATTTTTTTATTCATGTCATGTGACGTTATGTAACGATATTCTCACAATATTATAGCTAAAGTTGGTTTTAAATCATCTTAATATCAGTTATGGACAGTGAGAGATTGAGTAAATTGCTATGTTTACATGAACAGCTTTACTTAGATTTACATTTTAGCATTTAGCAAACGCCTTTATCCAAAGCGACTTACAGTACATTTACATTATACAGTCTACAGGGTTAAGGATCCAACAGCAGCAACCTAGCAATTGTGAGGTTTGAACCTTTGGCTACGTTTGGATTACTAGTCCAGTTACCTTAACCACTAGGCTACGACTGGCCTACATACAGCTAGAAAGCAGAGGTACGTTGAATCGACTTTGATTTGTGGGGTTTAAATCCATCATTTAAATGTACGTTTTCATTTAACTACCCCAGATAAACTGGTATAAATGGGATTTTAAGCATTTACACTCAATCCCGTTCACAGTGATAACTGTAATATGAACCTTTACATGACAACTATCAGTTGTGCTTAAGCAAACCTTTAACCGGTACCAAGTCATATCCTGATACGCATAATAGAAGTGGCTGTACACGATATGATACATTATAAATATTTAGATTCTTCTAGCCTTGTATGAGTTTTGCTGTTTGTTTTCGGTTGATTAATTTTAGTTTGTCTTTTGCCTCATGTGCTCTAAGTCTGTGGTGCACTTAATTATTCGACTGCGAGACCTGCAAAATGCTGCCCCCTAGCGTCCACTAGCGTCCCGTGAAAAATTCCCATAATGCCTTGTGCGCATCAAACGAAAAATGACTCTTAATTTTTAAAGATTTGTGGTCATTAGAGCAAAAATAAACGCGCGGGATGATGTCTCTTGTAAATGCTTAAATGTATTATTCTTTTTAGAGTACAATTTGATTTTTATTAACAACTACCGTTGGGTAGAAATCTATCGGGTGCGATCGGATGGGACGCTCATACACTATTCCAGCATACACTCACGTTTCTCTTCATCTCGTATAAATCTTTCGCCTTTTACTAAAGATTTCCGTGGGGAGGAACACTATGAGTTTTAACAAATTTTTTGATGCCCTGCTTAACTGCGGGGCTTCCTAAAATGGTCAAAAATAGATGTTATATTTAGAGATTAGAGTTGTTGTGGATACATTTGCGTGTGTTACGTGAGTTGCCAAATGCTCCTGTCTTTTTATACTTTTTTAAGTTTCAAGTTTGTAGTACATGAAACGTCAAAGTATTCAATTTAAATTAAAGAAAAAGACTATAGTACGCATTCAAATGAATCATGTGACTCCTGAGTCGGTTCAGTAGTTTATTAATTGTTGCTCGTGAAACATTGTCAGGCAAGTAGTCAGTGTGACGTCACCCATGCGCCTGGATGTATATCATTTATTTAAAAAATGAGTAAAATTATCAGCATAGGCTCTTACATGAATTTTCCAAAGCAGTTAAGGCCGGAGAATAAGACCCGAAATTAAAGAAGAAAAAACACCTATACAAACTCAGCAAGGATACCAGGGAGCTTTATTTGTATACATGATCATCAATTGCTGCTCACATGCTAAGCTAAGTTGTTTTGCTAGCCGGACCATGTGACTCTTGATGCCGATAATTAGTTTTGCTCGCAATGCTTTTTTTCACTGTACAATCACAATCACACTTGCTTTACGTTCATTTTAAACACGTCGTTGCATTATGTAGGCACAATTATCGTCGGAAAAAAGTCCATGGTTTTCTTTTGTATCCTTGATGTTAGGTTTAAAACCTGCATCAATATAGTTCCTCTTTGATCTAATGAATATTTCTATTATTTCTATTCTAACAGAAGAGTGAACGTTTTTGAATACTTACAGAAATAAGGCGTAATATCATAGAGATGATGTACATTAAGTCTTACGCATTTTGCGCATCCCTACACAAATTCACGAAGCAGACGTCGGTCAGGTGCGTGAATCTTTTCATGTTGTACATATGTAAACAGCATATGGTTGAGAAAATCATCTGGCTCTGAAAAACAGAAATGTAAATTTCAAAAGGCTTTAACGTTTGACCTTGTGCCCGCTGTACCAACTGTAATAAAAGAATCGATCTGATTTTCTTCTCTCTGTGTGTGTTTCAGGGGGTCTGAAGTGGTTCGGTTTGATCAGGTCTAGGTTTAAAGGCTACATACAAGACAGTAAAACAACAATAAAAACACTACGAAAATAGAGGAAAGAAATAATCAATTTGCATTTTTTACTTAGTTGTATCTTCTATTATTCTTTCCTGTTTTTTTCTTACTTTCTTACAAAGAGAAATAAATAAATAAAAATAATTATTAAACATATTATAGTGTTTAGATTTAATTAACTATGAAAACTGAAAGTCATCACGTTTCAAAGGAACCATTTCAGAAAGCAGGTGTTCCTTTTAGGGACGAAATTCAACAACACCTCAAACAACATGTGAGAACATCTGCATGTGAAAAGATGGTTTTAAAAAATCCTTAAATCAGTTATGGACAATGATAAATTGGGAACAAGTGTTGAATTTACATGAGCAAAAGCTTCATATGAATTTGTTTTTGTTAGCTTTAAACCGCAGCAACTGAAGAATTTGACTTTGGTATCACATTTGTTGCATAACATCTTTTTTTTTAATATCTTCTTTTCACAGAGGTTTAGTCCCCGTAGCTGGAAACATTACCAGACATGGTTATGCTAAGTGTCAAGTCTGATTGCTTATCTACCGGTTCTTATCAGAAGTTCTCATGTCTGTGTGGGGCAGCAGTCCAATACAACAATAGTTTTTGATAAGGTAAATTAATGAAGCTCAATCCACCTACTGAAAATAATTTCAAGTTTCAGCTTAACCTGTTCATTTGTTTTAAATAATCTATCTTTAGTAAGTATATTGCACAAAAGTGAGGATGTGAGTGGCTTGCCTGGAGTCTAGACCTGGAGTCTCCAACAAAGAATACATTTTGAAGGACATTTTGTAAAATAAATTCTGAATTACTTGGCACTTAAAAAGTAGAATAAATATTTCATAGGTAGATCAATCAATGTCAACAATTGTTCCCATTCCATGTATTTTATGTTATACTATCGTAGTTTTTGGGATGGCAATTGCCACAACAGCTACAAAAGTGGCAGAGCAATTTTTAGCATGGAAGTAGAATGTCAGAAAAGAAGGTAGGAAGCAGCTGGTATGGGCAGGCCGCTTTCCTTCAGTGGCGGAAGAATGTGCAGGCACTGTTGATATGGCAGCTGGTGTACACATACATGTGAGTGTTCCTCAGTGATATAGACTCCTATGAATTTGAACTGTTTTCACAGAAGCCTTAAGCTCTGGAGACTCTGTGTTAGTGTGCTCTAATGATAATTTATTTGTTTTATACTTTACTCCTGGGAGTTTCATGAAGCAAAAGTTTAGCAAAGTCTATCTTTGAAATAGAAATATATCTATTTTTATATATCTTTAAATCTCAATAAATTGTTCATTACAAATTGAAGTCTGTGTTCATCTTTTAGATTTTATGAGGCCAATAGTTTCCCCCATATTAAGAGTAGGCTTATGTAATCTTTTGTGTCTCTTAATCACTGTTTCTTTCTCATCCGAAAAATGAGTAAGTGTTGAATCATATCAGCATGGTGTGACTGCACACACTATAAATAGCAGAGAGAGAGAGAGTAAAAATATAGGGATGAGTGCAATGTGTCATGAATGGGCAGTGACTAAAGGAGAGATAAATACACACTGAAAAGAATTATTTTAAAAACATTGCTGCCGGGATCAACAGAGAACCGAACAGCATGGAATTAAGTAATTTCTTCTAAGCACTCGGCCTTGAAAAGGCACTCCTCTATGTACCCACCACAACCCTGACTGGTATATGAAATGAAATAAATAAAACATAAATAAATTAACACGTTAATTGATAAAAGTTTAATGCCAATCAGAGTATTGGTGGGTGTACTGGGAATACTGGGCACAGTCCAACTTATATTTTACCTTTACAGCATGTAGCAAACACCTTTCTCCAAAGCGACTGAAAGTACAGTTACAGTATACAGTCTGAGCAATGAAGGTTAGGGACCTTGCTCAAGAGCCCAACAGCAACAACTTAGCAAGGTTTCAACCAGCATCCTTTGAATTACTAGTTCTGTACCTTGACCAAAAGCTACGACTGGCCCAATTTAGGGCGCCACACCCCAGTCATTTTACTCACTCAGTCCTGCGATTCATTACATTTTTCTTGTGGAAGAAAACAGAATTAATTTTGTTTTCGTTCAGGGACACGAATGGTTCGGCGTGTGTGTGTGTGTGTGTGTGTGTTCCCCTGTGTCTGGGTTAGTGGGCGGACCTTGGACTTTTTCCATTGACTGAGACAGGTCTCATCCTCTAACGCTGTGCTCACTGCGGCTCCTAAAACGCAGTCGCAGTGAATCCGGACCTCTTTCCCCCTTTTGCTGCACAGGGCTCTTGATACCTCGTTGTGCGGTTCTACGGGTCTGTTCGGTTACTGGTCGGTTGCGGTTTGTGGTGGACAGGATGACTGTGGAAGGTATAGACGGAGTGGAGAGCTTTGACAGTCCGGGGAAAGGCAGGGGGCTGCGCGTGACCAGAGCGTACCGGGTGGGCGAGCTTCTGTTCGCGTGCCCAGCTTTCTCTCACGTGCTGTCGGTCAGCGAGCGCGGTCACACGTGCGAGCATTGTTTCGCCAGGTAAGATGAGTCATCTTTTTATGCATCAAACGCGTAGAAAGTAGAAATCTCGTATCATTATGATGGTCCCATTTGGAGGCGCGTTCTTCATGAACGTCAGTTGTAATGTCACGCGCTTTTGTGCGTGGACTCGCCCGAGCCAAAATACGGTGTTCATTGTGAGATCCGTCCCTGTATCTTGCTTTGCATAGTGCGTGGTCGCGCTGTATACATGTGAATAATGGGTGTGGCTGTGATCATTTATGTGATCATAAATCTGAAATGTATTCTGCTGCAAATATAATGTTGTGACGTAAATGCTGAGAACCAACAGTGTATTCAAGCGTCACAATAACAAGCTGGGTGGTGTTCATTTCGCATACACTGCGAATCAACTCAGCAATTCATAAGATGTGTACTACATGTCAAATACGTCTAACATAAGAAAGCAGTGAGCTCTAATTCATCAAGGCACCGGCCTGGTTACACAAGTCCACAGCATAGCATAGAACGCTTTGGCACTGATAAACGTTTTCATGTGATGCGTTCCTGTGGTACCTTTTCTCCAAAGTTGACAGCTCAAATAAGACTATTTGTTCATTGCTTTTATGTGGCAATCCCAGTTTAACCAGTTTAATAAGTTAAAGTGAGACACAGTCTAGGCTGGGAGTTTAAAACAGATCTATTTGACATAGAAAGAAATCGCCCATATCCCAACCGCCTTTTGATTTTCCCATATCCTCTTGTGCACATCTTCTTTACTCTTTCCAGGCTAATGCAACTGGACCCCACTCTAGGCCCACTAGGGTCTCCCAGGGGGCTTGGCTCACTAGTTGAGAACTGTTGCTTTAATGACTTATAAATGATGGATTCAGTGTGTATGTGAAATTATCTGGCATTACTGGGTATCTGGTCCTGTAAAAATCCCATTGTTTTGCTTTTACAAAAAAGTGGATCTATAATGGATCTCTATGGTGTATTAAAGTGTTGGTGGTATATTTTGTTGAGCAGGGCAGTTAAAGTTGACCTTGCAGAATGTACTAATACCTTTTTTATTTTGCATTTCATTATATTGCTTTTTTATAAAAATGTGATGTCACAAAGTACTGTATGTTCACATGATTCAGCAGATTTTCATATTCTTACAAAACCTAAAAAGTGTGTTTGCACTTTTTAACTATAACTCGATCAAGCATTCGATTTAGGATCTGACCTCCTGTACAAACTTACAGTTCCTTTAAGGAGAAAGGTAGAAGGTATCATGCATCCTAAAACGTCCCTGTTGCTGCATTGCAGAGGCAACCTAATTTCCTCTCTGCACCCTAACATTACAGTGAATTGAATGATACACTTTCACTACAATATTTACACACGTAATACAGCCAAAATGATCTGGACAACCTTCCAAGTGTAGACATTCAGGTTGTTAACTTGTATTAAATCCTTTAAAAACTATACACATTGCTTAATCAACTTATATAGAGAGCCCTTGTTTTTTAAATAATTTTTCACTATTTTATGCATTTTCTATCATTTTTTCTCCTGGATTTTGGCATGTATTGTTCCTTGATTATACAGTTACTTTCTCTCTGTGTTAATGCTGACCCCTACCCTGACTGAGGAGAACTATGACTGAAAGAAAATTCTTATCCATGTTTTTTCGCACCCAATCTTAAATGCTTCTTTTTAGGTACTTAGGTTGCAGATGGCTACAGTACTGATACAACATAGTAGCCACAGTCACAAGATTTACCATATTCCTGTAAGAGACATGTATGTCCTGACAGCCTTGGGATTTCATTATTTCTGCTACCGTGTTGTTATCACAACAAAACATTTTCAACACTTAGTCCATAATACAAAGTATAAACTATGGACAGTTGGCAATTTACCTTTTCCAATTAAATATAAAATACATTTTCTTTACATTTTTCATGAAATACCTTATTAGCACTTTCTGTTGCAATGGAATGTATGTGTATCAGATGAAATGAGATGAAATTACACATTGTTGAAAGCAGAATTACATTTTACATTTGATACAAATACAAGGCATGGACGAAATAGCCGAATAATATAATGTCTTTTGTGAACTGAAGCTGATCTTCAGACTTCCCCACTGCATGAGGTTGTGCATGGTGTACAGAACACAGAACACTGACATGGAACTTGAGATGTATTTCAGTACTGTTCTGCAACGCTACAGGAACCAGTCGTTCCTTCTAGCTCGTTGGTTGGTGTCAGCACTTTCTAAATATACCAATGGGTATTTTCATCCCGCAGTGCACTAAAGTGTGTGGCCTCCATTCAGACAGACACATGTGGTGTAATACTCTCTCTCTCTCTCTCTCTCTCTCTCAACTCAAACTCTCTCTGTGTGTGTGTGTGTGTGTGTGTGTGTGTGTGTGTGTGTGTGTGTGTGTGTGTGTGTGTGTGTTGCCAGCTGCTTCATGGCTGAATTGGGGGCGTGAATGCCATATGCTTTTGGCAAACAACCATAAGTGTTGTTGTTCACATCTTTTCCCTAAAAAAAGAAATATCTTTTCTTTCTCAGGAAAGAGGGCCTTTCGAAGTGTGGCAAATGCAAGAAAGCCTTTTATTGCAATGTGGAATGCCAGGTGAGGATTTTTGTTTTTCATATATAAATAACTGCAATTTAGGGATTTATTTGCCAGTTGGAAACCATAGGCGGAGGTTTGGAATGACTCCCCAGACAGGGTACCAATCCATTACACTTACTTACACCCACCTAGGGGCGATTAGATAAGCTTATTCTATTTCCAAATGGAACCCCCACTGTTAAAACATAAGGCTGGAACCCTTACCATGCCTTACCATGACACACAGACACACACACAATAAAAAGGAAATGGAATCTTTATTAAAGATCCTCCTGAAATAATATTCAAAAGTTGGAATGTTTAAATACATGGTTTAAATAAATGCTTTTGGTTTGTTTATTTATTGGTGGCAAATGTGTTGTTTTAGCACCTTTCTTGGTTTATGCTATTTATCTCTGTCAGTTGGGTTCTAGTTGGGATTACTACTCTTCCTACCCTCACCATGACCAACCAAAATATAAAAGTGCAGAAACTTTTTAAAGATTCATTGTATGCATTAATCTGTGTACTTTTCTCAGAAAAGTGACTGGCCGATGCACAAGCTGGAATGTTCATCCATGTGTACTTTTGGGGAGAAATGGTGTCCAACCGAGACTGTCAGATTGGTGGCCCGGATTATCAACAAACTGGTGAATATGCAATACTACTGTTTACTGAATTGGAATCAGATATACAGCAGGTTTACTGAGTCACTGTCTGTCAAGCATCCTGGGGTTAAAGCTAGCACTGTGTAACATGAATGATGCAAGATATGCTAAAATAAATTTACACCATCAGTAATTAACAGAGTGCAGTGGTGCACTTGAAATAATTAGCATTTTGATTATCAACCATATATGTGTCATTATCCATTATTATTCAATTTTCCCACTATACAGAAGGTTCAGAAAGAAAGAAGTGCATCAGAGAAACTGCTGCTACTGAAGGACCTGGAAGGCAGTAAGTTCAAATTCCTCAGTTTATGTATTCATTCATATTAATTAGTGTGGTTGCAGTAGGCAATCACACTATTGTTATCCGACTTTAGTATTAGTGTGATTTTTGTCTGGCTAACTCGCCCTGCAATTTTCGAGATATTGACTCTGTTCGAACGCCGAAACGTGCAGCTTAAATGGGAATGGTGTGCTTGTATAAGGATAAGGAATCAGCCAAACGACCCCTCCGTCACGGCCGTTTTTCCGAGCTTTTTTTCCCCCATAGACAATGCATTGGGACGATTTTCGAAGTTAGAGTGGGTGATGTCATCACCATTCTAGAAAAATGAATTTCTGAGATTCTCAGAACAAACTCATCTAATATCCGGACCATTCGGCCTACAGACACCATTTGAAGTTGTTTGGACTTTTAGTCTTGGCGGGATGGTGATTTGTTCGGCACTAGACCCAAAAAATGCTAAAATGTTAAATGTTAAAATGTCAGAAAAAAAAATTATTTTCCGAAAAAACAGTTCGGATTTGAGGGGCAGAGCCTCAAACACAGGCGCATCTGCATGAGGGAAAAGCAGATAAATGAATGAAATAAATGAATAAATAAATAAATTAGTTAATAAAATGCACGTTGGCGAACGGCACCCGTGCAATCACACTCCGCATTTTCTTCGGAAATGCACATGTCTAATTTTGTCTTATATCTTATTGTAGCAATTGTTGTCATTTGTTTCTTCATGTTGTTATTACTCAATTAATATTTTGATGTTTGTTTTATTGTTGGAAAGTGGATGGATATAGTATTTGCAGCAGTCAAGTTTTAAACGTCTTATGTTAACCATATTAAAATAGTTTTGAAAAACTCCTCATTCTATGCATGCTGTTTGCTACCCCACTCTAAGCTCAGTGCTTCTCGCTCACGGTAACTTCAAAAAATAGTTGAAAAAATCCATTAACCAACATATTCTGTTACATGTAAAACAATAAATTGCTAACAACAAACCACAAGCAGTTATTTCAGTAACAGAAATACAAATACGTTAACAACAAAAACAAAAAACGCATCCTGCTCAACTGCATGGCATTCTGGGAAGGTGAATAACCTCCGCATTACCGCCGTATTCCGTTACATGTACGACAATGCATTGCTAACAACAAACCACAAGCGCGCTTCAGTAAATCTAAATACGTTAAAAAACAAAACAAAAAAAAGTGTGCTCATTAGAATATAGATTATGACTCCGGTACTTTTAAGAAAAGTTGAGAGCGACTTATGGTTCACTTCTAA
>JAYDZF010000005.1:4302294-4312333 GCA_034509105.1 Microcambeva barbata
GAAAAATATATATACCAGACACACTGAGTAGCTGGACACTAGCAGAGGTGTTAAACAATTGCAAACACATGTGAATCATTTCGGCAGCTCCCAATCATGGCCCATAAAGTTTTTTTTTTACCTAGTCAAGCACAAGCAAACATGGTGAAGTCTATACACTACCAAATATTAATATCACTCATTAATAATAAAATAATATAAAAGAGTCATTATTTGTTTCCTTACTAACAAACAACTTTTTCTACTTTTGGTTGCTCCAGTTGGTGGTTGCTATAGATTTAACCGGATTCCCTTCCCGACAAAACCATCCCTTTTTATCCTTGCTTGTGACCAATACTACAATGCTCTAGTTTGTGCATCCTAGTGGCAAGATATCTATAGGACAATTCAGTGTCATGGCTGCACTTTTCTAGACTGTGGGAGTAAACGGTAGCTCCCAGTGGACACCCATGCAGATGCTGGGAGAACATGCATATTGCACAATGAAAGGACCCACAGTGCCCCATCTGAAATGTGTTTTGTTGTGTAGTGTTAGGAATCTACATGTTTGAATATCATGGCAGCATGAGTTATTTGTGGAAGAATTCAGTTTTATTAAAGAATTTTAAATTCTTTTTTTGGTTTGTAAAAATCATAATGGAATCATAATTGTGAAAGATACAAAATGTTCTGTTGTTGCTTGTTTAGAAGCCCAAGAACGGCCGAAGGTTTCAAATTCTTTTTACATTTATTTTACTCGTCCATATCTGATCTGAACCTTCCATCTTGTTGAGTAGTTTGAACCCCCCATGGTCTTACAGTCGGACATATATATAAAGATCCAGCTGTTACGATTCTTTTTTTCTCTTTATCTGAGCAACAATAGAAAAAAATGTAAAGGATTTCTGTAGTCACGATCGATAAAACTGTATCAGAGCCGGCAGGGGCTGAAGAAATGATAGATATAAGAGAAAAGACAAGCTCTCCTGCCTGTGCATCCTCTGACAAAAGTCTTTGGGTCGAGGTTATGAAAACTGTTATTACATCATCGCATCCTCCCTGAAAAGTCACCTTAAATCACTTTTATTGAGAGTTTTATATTAGTTCTAACATCCCTGGATTGGTCTGTAATAGATAGTGATGAAAAGCTTTGTAGCTTCGAAAATAGCTACGGTAGTAAAGGGCTGAGCTACAAAATGAAGACGTTTAGCCTCGAGAAGATAAGATGATCGGAATCCAGGAGAAAATGTGATGTAATGAACAGCCGTTCATTCCTTGAATACTTTATGGGGAATCATTTCTGTCCAGCACACACACACATGATGTCTGGGTTGAAAAAGCACTTGGACTACGATTATTTCTGGGCTTGCTTTGTGAAAAGCATAATCATTGGTGCATTTCTTAACCCTTCCCGTTCACACTCAGCCAAACAGACGGTTTAAGAACCAATCAAAACTCTTTATTTTAGGTAAATCAGTAAGCTTCTAAGGTTTCCGGTAAATGTTGGTTGTTGGAGAGCACATGTCACCAATACTGGCCTCCATTAATTAGCTCCAAGTAAAATACCAGGGACAGTTCAAAGTTCCTTGATTTGTATTTAAGGCTCTCCATGGTAAAGCTCAGAATACACCCACTGTTCCTCCAGAACTCTAAGATCCAATGATCAGTTGCTGTTAACTGACTAATGCTCGTTTGAGGTCCAACTGGTCACCCCCAAAGTATTTAATAGCCACCAACAATAGTTTATTTTTCTTTTTTTATTTTATTGTTGTCTGATTTTATTTTACATCCAAGTAAGAAAGTTTTAAACTGGTGACAGGGTCATGAGCAGCCCAGCCACGTTTGATAAAAGGTGGTCATGATGGTATGACTGATCAGAATTCCTTGGACATGAAGAAAAAACACACAACTTTATTACGTCTGCCACAAACTTTCTGGTCGTACTAGTCTTTTTCCAGGTTTAAGCAGGATCATTAAGTAGGCTGGAGAATGTTAAGAGTGCTGGTTTCAGTACAATGATTGGCCAGTGCAGTGAGGTGAGGGAAGCATGACAGCATCTTGAGCTTTGCTTGTTTACTTTTCCAGCAGAGGATGTTTGCTGGTGCATTGTGTGTTAATCAGGGGTGCATGGTCGGAGGCCGGTTGTGTACTTGGAGATTTAATAAACTGTGAGAAGAAGTGTGTGTGTCATTACGTGAAGTAATGGTCCCCTCTGTGGTTATGGAGGCATGCTTTGCAAAGTGTGTATCTTGTCCAGAAAACGAGGGGCGAGATTCACACATTTCTAAGTCAAAATTACCCTAAGTCTAATGTTGATGTTATCTATCTAAAACATTGTAAAATTATGTGTGGTAAAAAGACATTTTAGGATTATTAACTTTGCACTTGTATATTACACAACATACTCCAATAATCCTGTTAAACAGTGAATACATTTAAGGAGGGACTTTTCTTCGTTTTAATCAGGGGAATATCACCACCATGCTGAATTTGAGGCTCAGCACAATTAGAAATGAATCTGTGACTTTATCATGTTTCATAAATCTTACCTGGATTCAGGCTTCAGTCGTCTATGTGCTAATGATTTGTTCTTCTCACTAAGCTTTTGAGCTGCTGTGTGAGAGGGTTTGCTAACTAACATGATTCGAACATTAATCTAATATAAAACGTCCTTAACTAGCCTAATGTCAAATTTCATCCAAAAAAATCCCCCCAGCCACGTCGCCCAAGTTTCTGAATGAACTCTGACATTCATTTATTTAAAAAAGAAAATATGTTTCTCACAAACCGAGCAGCGCGCGCGCATGAGCACTCTCGCTAAAATCAGCTGAAGTGCGTCCAATACTCGCTGATGAGCGCGTTGCATGATGGGAAACGTAGTTTCTATAGTGCTTCAGGTTGCCAATGCGATCATTGCAAGCTAATTTATATATTCTGGTGTTATCTTCCCCTATCAGTTACATTTTAAATGTATATATAGTTGCATGTGCTACTAAAGACATAATTTTACTTGTTGTTAGGGTTAATAAATGGTGAAGAGTGGCTTAAACAAAGCAACAATTCCCCAAACATTCAGACATAATTTGTTTGTGAATGTATCACCGTTAAACACTTTTGTATTGTTTTGCACTTTTGTTCTGTGTTGCACCGTGGTTCCACAGGAACGTTGTTTCGTTTCAATATGTACCTGTATGTATCTGAAATGACAATAAAGACTCTCTGACATCCCAAAACCAGAAACATATGCCCGCAATTAAACATAACACCAGCATTTACAATAAAGCCTGGCATTCACTTTATTCATCCATAAGTTTTGAAACAACACTTATTACTAAAGAAAATATTTGCCCTGTTGCATGGCAGAATAATATAAACAAATCCCATTTACTAGGCCTTCAGGACAAAAAAGAGTTTAAGGATTATCTGATGACACACCCACATGTTTACTCATACACATATGTTGTCATTCAGCAGTTCTCATCAACATCTGGCTCTAATCTGTTATTTCGTTTTGTTCATAAACATCTGCTTACATTGTTATGTCCCCTTTTTATTCAAAAATATATTATTATACAATGCTCAGAAGCAGACCACTCGACTGTGTTATTTCATAGACGTCTGGTCATCATTACTCTTCATTAGTGCAATTCTAACTATCATTCAACATTATTTCTGGTGTGCTGTTTGAATCTATATGGCAGTCTGATTTTAAAAAGAAAGAAATACAATAAAACTTTTTAAAATCAAGCTGGCTTTAGCTGGTAACCAGCCAGATAGATTGTTTGGTTTTGATTCTAAAATGACAAGCTGCAAATGTTTTTTTTATGTGACAGGAGGAAAACCTGTTAAATAAAATATATTTGGTAGATGTTTCACCTACTGAGTTTTAAAGTATAAACAGATTAGCATTCAGCACCTACAATAACACAATAATGCATTTATTATGTAATAAAAGCTAATTAAAAGTGTTGGTGTTGAAAAAAGACAATGCCACCACAAAGAGAAAGTGCATAAACATTCATTCATCTTGCGTAACTGTTTAATCCTGAAAAGCTCTGGAAACACTTAGTATAAACAGAAATAAACTATGGCAAGTAGGACAGGGTGCCAACCCATTTAGAGCTGTCATTTTGTCTATTGTACCATTGGGAGGATTTTGAATTTCAGAATTTTCACCACTGTGCTTTACACACAATGGAATTTGTCCCCGGCATTTGAACCCAATCTGTCCACACTAATGAACACTAGAGGGCAATGAGCACATGTGCCCGGAGCGGTGGGCAACCCTTGTTATGATGTGTGGGGGCTGTTAAGCAGTTAAGGGCTGGGTGCCTTGCTCTTCAGTGGTCACCTTTTGACTCTGGGAATCAAAGCGGCTGCCCCTAGAAAACCATACGGAGTCTCAGCCGACTCATATGCTAAATCCTGGAACAGTAACCATTAAATAGGGTTGTTAAGAGAACCTTGTGTAACACATATTTCCCCATGATTCCATGCATTTACCTGAACTTTACTTTGAGTATCCTTTACCCTCTGCATGTTTTTTTCAGGATTCCAATGTGTCAACTATTGCTTCAGAAGACAACCAGTACTCAGGCTTGTCCACTTGCTTTGGCAGGTTCACGTTTTCCCTTGTACACATCTGTTGTCAGTCAAGTTCTGCTGACATGGGCCAACTGCCATTTGATTTTCACCAGCCATATTTGTGCCTGCCTTTACTCAGATTTAGTTCATACATGTGGAAAAGTGTCATTTCAGATTTTGTTCAGAGCAGTCTGCATTTTGACATTTAAAAAGTCTCTTGATTCACCACAAATTATCCTTTGGCCACTTGCCTTTGGCCCATATTTAAACTAATTCAAATACATACACTGTTAAGTCACATTATTATAACCAATAGCTAATAACCAGAGTAACAAGTGTGTGTAGCACATATAGCAGCTAAATGGGCTGGGAGTGACTCCATAATGTCCTGGTCAGTCAGCACAGTGCATTTCACAGCCAGTAAAGAAGGGGTGGGGAGGATCCAAAGAGTGGACTGGTGGTAAGAGAAATGAAGTAAAGTGCACTTGAGCAAGGCACCCAAAACTTAACTGCTCCTGTGGCAAGGCTGCGAACCACTCCGGGAACATGTGCTCACTGCTCCCTAGTGTTCATAAGTGTGCATGTGTATGTTTCACTGCAAGGAGTGGGTTAAAAAGCGGAGGACAAATTCCACAGTGTGTAAAGCACAGTGGTGAAAAAAGTGTTCAAAAAAGAGTGTTCGAAATTTAAATTATTTAATATTGTTAAATTTGGGGGGTTTAGTAGGAAGCACTGGCTAAGCTTATCGTTCTCCCTTCCTGACATTATACAAAACAAATCGATCCGAAATGAAGACCAGTGTTGAGTAAAAGATGAAAAAGAAGGCTACCAAAAGATAAAACGAGGGGGCTGTTTTCGGTTACAGATGGAATCGGGAACACTCAGTGTGCTGAATAATCACACTCACTGCATTTCATGCTTGACCTTTCCCGCCGGAGAGAGAAGATGAGGTGAAAATACGTTTCTGTGGAGAGAGATAGTGACCGAGGTGCCCTCTATTCTCCCTCGGGCCTCGCGGAGTTGCGCCCAATCTCCATGACATTTCAATACTTCAATGAGAGGTCGGGCAATTTTGTAATGATAGCATCAATTTGAAGCAGTGGGATGCAGGACTCTGGGAGCTAGCGTGCCAGAGTGAGGATTTCGGCGTTTAGCACAAGCCGAGATATCAAAGAATCGATGATGGGCTCTGTGTTTAAATCTTTCTCTTGTGCATAAGTCCTCCGGTCTGCTGATAAATGTCAATTATTCTACACTGTATATTATCTGAAATGTATCCAATAACCAAATTCTATCCTGGCACTCCATTTCTATTTGGCTCATTTCCAGACTTAAGATTCTGGTCAGGTGCTGACCTGGGAATCAGAAAATCACAACTACGAGTCTCCACAAATACGTTTTGTCATAAAAGGTGGGCTGAAAATTGACAAGAGGTTTAATGATACAATGTCCAAAATAAACATCAACAATAAGCAAGTGATCAAAGTTGATCAGTGAAATTATTCGGAATGGATTGGGATCATCCAGCAAGACAGTGGGATGCATCACCTGACAATGAATGTCCTGCAATGGTAGAAAGAGTCCTACCCTGACGCCATTATTCCCCAGACCAGTTGACCAATTGACCATCTGTAGGACCACCTTAAGGGTTATATTTGCTCTTTGGATCCTCCCTCATGTCCCCTGCAGTCAGCATGGCGCCAGACCCCCGTGACAACCTGTCAACACTTTGATGAACACATGATACTCTGTATATTAGTTGATAGTCATAGTATTGTGACTCGATAGAGATTTCTATAGCTAGTTTCAGGTGTAATCCTTCTCATTCTGCCTCAACCAGACAGCAGAAGTCACTGTTTCAACAACAGTGCTGAAAAACAGCTGTCCTGCTTCTCTCAAAACCTTTGATGTGCTTGGGGTTCATGTTAAACTGCTGTTCCAGAAACATCAGTGTGTCTTATATGTTGGTTTCAAACCAAACCGGCCAAGTTTAGAGGCAGAATGAGGCAAGATTGCACCTGAAACAAGCTGAAGCTAGGTACATTTAGCCTAGGATAATAAATCACAATGACAAACGCTTGTTATTAATAATTCATAGGAAGTGCTGTTATGTTACTACCAAGAAATAATGGCTCCTGGATGGCGGGTCGTGCAGGGGCGAGTTTCTTGTTCTATCACCTTCTGGATTTACCTGTCATCACAGAGAAATCGAAAGAAAGAGAAAATGAGATATGCCATGAAATTGAGGAAATCTGATCTTCTTGGCCCTCTGCCTCTATCTCTCTCAGTTTCTCCATGATGGATGTGCGGTGATGGCCCCTTCCATTCGCGATGCCCCGCCATAAACATGTCACGATACCAAAGACAAAAAGAACACTGTTTTACCGACCTTGTCTGGAAATCTCACAAATACCAGTGCATATTATCTCCGCCCCCATTCGCTATCGCCTTACTCTCCCTCCAACTCACTTCCATTCCCTCTATCACAGCGAATGACAGATCGAGTTGAGGCAGATCAAGTGAAGTCACCCGGCGTCACTCTGCGGTGGCTTCTTTATGTCTTCTGAAGAATTATGCCTTCCTGTATCTCTATCCCTCCTCTTCCCACCCTTCTAGAAAAACTGATTAAAAAAAGTACCAACACATTTCTTATGAATGCATACTTTTGCACCACAGCAAACCTCGACTCGCCGAGGCTTCGCTCAGATGTTCACAAATCATGCCTGTCTTTGTCACTCATCCGAAATGTGACTCGTCAGGCGATCCCTCGTAACCTCCAACCCTGTGAAGTCGGTTTGTTTCATGCATGTCGACGGCTTCTGATATTCCCAGCACAGATGCTTCAAGCAGCAATAAAGCATAGAGACATCATGGCTGGGTCAGGACGAGTCAGGAATGAAGCTCTGGCAAAGCTTTGCATTCAGTCCAACCCTGTTCTGGCTGACATGTCGCCTTGGATGACCGACCCTAATGAATTAAAAAATTATGTAATGTCTGCAAAAATGGAAAAAGAGTATGAACTTGTCACTTTTATTGACCTTTTATTTGTCTGGGTCCTCTTTATTTAAATGCAATCAGAATACTAGTCTTTATTTATAAAGCACTCTCGATTTAAAAATCACAAAAAGCTTAGATGGATCAAAAGTAGGCACATTCATGATTAAAATGTTAATGAAAACATAATTCATTTATAAATTAAAAGCTCACAAGCTCTGCTGTTGAGCCCATCGTACTGGCCACGCACTCAGACTTGCTATTTGTTTTCATAGCAAGCTTGTTATTATAGACAGACTGACAAACGGAGACAGGCAGGATGGCAGACAAAGAGACAGACATAATAAGACATAATAATAGACAGAAAAGTGAAAATAGAGCCATTGTACCACTTAGACTATTTGATTTGCAGAAAGCTTTTTATAGACAGACAGTCAGACAAATTGATCAATAGAAAGATCGATAGAAAGATTGAAAGATAGATAGACAGACAGACAGATGGACATATAAATAGACATATAGGCTTACAGACAGGAAGGCTGTCGATTGTTCCATCCGCCCACTCAGACTATTTGTTTTTGTAAAAGGCTTGTTTTTATAGACAGACTGAAAAACATGTCAACCACTAAATCTGAATTTGTGTTAAAATTTCCCCTTTCCACCCTAGAGCAAAAAGATATGACCCCCAACCAACAAAAAAATAATTAAATAAAAAAAAAACACAGTTTGAAAACTCTTTTGCATTGCTCAAGTATTTTTGAGTTTCTTTACTTCAAATTTCCACCCATGCTTTTTCAACCTAACTGATCTCTCTCAACCAAAAATGCCTAATTCCCCTCAAGCTTAAAAGAGTTGTGATAGCCATCGCCAGCTGAAGTACTGACTCTTTTTAAGCTGATGAATCTCAATGAGACGTGTTCGAAGAGGTGGACGAATCCCCAACGAGAAGAAGAAGAAGAAGTCCTTGGATCCACTACAAAGTCTTTAGAAAGCATCTGAGGCCATCCTCAACCACTTTGTCCCTCTGTACCTCCCTCAAGTCTTTGTTGGGAGAAGAGAGGACCTCAGATAAAAATGGCAGAGCGGTCTGATTGTGGGGAGAGTCTGGAACAAAACTATGGTGCCTCAAAAAGTCTTGGTGTTAAAAGGAATCTCTGAAGAACAGAGACACCAAAGAACTGAAAATAACACTGAAAATAAAGTGAATTAATTTTGCGTGGCAGAAGAGCAATCAAAAAGCCGAGCTTATTTTTTGTCCGTGGCTGAAATGCAGTATAGGCCAAGTTTGGAAAATGAAAATGCACATGTGAAATCTGCAGCGATGCTTGTGCTTTGTTCACCATTTCTTTCTTCTCACATCAAGGCGGATGGATATAGTAAGCTTTTAGTGCTTGATGTATAAAGCCATTGTCGAGCTGGTGTGTTTGTTCAGTGTCTATTTTCTTCCTCAAGGACTTCTTCCTTAAATCTGTAAAATTCTATAAAACAACAATTAAATTAACAGACATTTACCCTAATTTACTTTAATGTACTTGCATTTATACAGTGCGATATAAAAAATATTTATACTACTAAAATACTAATTTACATCACATTTACAGCATTTAGCAGACACTTATGTAAGCGACGTACAGTATACTGTTTAAGTACTCACTCACTCACTCACTCACTCACTCACCCAAACTGTTTAAAAAATATCCCTTTGTCTTTTTTTACTCATTTTTAATTTTTTCCCCTTTCTGTATTTCTCTAATTATAAAATAATAATCAACACGGTATTTATTGTTTATATCTTGTATTAACTGATCCAAAACCTTTTTGATGTTTGGGAAAGGAATAATAATAATTTAAAACATTAATAATGACATTTATTATCGTTGTTTGTAGCGAGTCTACGTGTGTTTAAATTTGTATCAGTATCTAGGAGTAAAAGGATAGAAGCCTCTTCACCGGTGGACCCACAGGATTGCATCTCTGCTTCTTCACAGAATACAAAGCTTTACCACTGGGGATCCGAAGTATCTCTAAATAAATCGAGAAGAGTAGAAAAGAGAGAGAAAGCAGGAGTGTACAAACACACACACACACACACACAAAGAAAATAGATGTTTGCTTTTTCCTGGAGGCCATTAGCCTTATAAAAAATAAAAATGTGCATTGAGTGGAAGCAATGGTTGATCAGAGTTCAGAAACATCTAAAGGCTTCAGCACACAGCAAGTGGCCCGCACTGAAATCGGGGTTTTTTTTTCTTTTGGATTTAGTTTCTCATAGATAATATACATATCTTTGATTGATGCTATTTAAGACTTACTCCTAGCTAACAGATGTTTTAAGTAAACTATATTGGATTTAATAAATTATATGCCCTCAACTTTGTCATTACTTTATGGATAACCTCAATTTTGAGTAAGCTAGAATGTCAACTGAGCCAGACCTTCTCATCAGGTTTCTAAAGATACAATCCCGCTTGAAATTAATGTA
>JAYDZF010000005.1:4365570-4377428 GCA_034509105.1 Microcambeva barbata
GGATTAAAATGGATGAAAAACTCCTTTCTCTTTCCAAGCCCATCTCTTCTGCATCTGCCGTGATCGCTAGCTGTGCCGTGGCCGCCTTTATCAGCTGTGTTTATCACAATCTGCCATCCAGCAGCAGCCGAACTGCCAGAACATCTGTTCATGCTACCGCTGCCGTCTTCCCATGATGCTCTGCAGATCTGATCATGCGCTCGCCTGCTGCAGCTCATTCAGCCTCATCAGTGCAACGTTATGAATTCTTTCCTTATTGTAGACTCAGAGGAACCATATTAAACAGTGATTATTTATGATTGTGGTTATAAAAGAAACAGGATGACTTGCCTATTTATGGGAATAATGAATGACTTTAAGTGGGTGGGATATATTAGGCAGAACGTAGACATTTCATCCTCAGTTGATTTCAGAAGCAGTAAAAAGGGCTTAAGGATGAGAGTGAGATGACCTTGTCAGAGCATTTCTAAAACGGCAGAGCTTGTGGGGTGTGCCATGGACAGCCAAAGGTCATCAATGCAGCTCAAATTGCTGACGATATTAATGTTGGTCAGAAAAGGTGTCAGGAAAACACTACATTACAGTTTGTTGAGTATGGAGAAGCAAAAGGGGGACCAACACAATATTAGGAAGGTGGTCATAATGTTATGCCTAATCAATGTATAAAACTGTCTTGAACTTTTTTATCCTGATGGCAATGATCTTCACATGATGTGAATCATATACTTTCGGTCATCAGACCTCAACTCAATTTAACAGCAATAACACAAATGAGAGGTTTTGCACACACATTACCCTTTATCACCGTCATTAATAAACCAATTGAGGAAAGGTCTTTTGGGGATTTTACTGTTTCACCCCTCCATAATATTTTCAGAGGCTGTATTATTGCTAAGTTCAAATACACTGTTCATATCTAGAGTGAAATCCAGAGCTGGGAGTGACTACTGGGTCCAGGTAAGTTGTCACAGGTATCTGGAGCCATCCTCCCTTTGATGCATTTCACAGCTACTGGAAGGGGATAGATTGAGGATCCAAAGACTGAACAGGACAATAAAGGGGATCCAATACATGCTCAGTCAGTTTATTAGGTCAAAATTCAAGGAATTAAGGAGTCAGGGTAGTTCTTGGACATTTTGGTTATGCTTATTCAATCAGTGTGGGACATTTGTAGCCATGTGATGTGAAGATCCCATCCAACATCCAACACACACACAGACAGACAGACAAACAGATACTTCATGGAATCACCTCATCTTTGCTCATTTTTATAAATAACATCCCTCAATCTCATGTGTGAAGGACTGATAATAGTTCCACAGTGCAGCCACACATTTCTCACTAATCTCGGTTCACAATGAGCTATTCTCCAATCCAAAGGCCATTTCATGCCTCACATTACTAAAGGCTTGGCCTCATCACTGACCCTTCACGCTCACACAGCCCACACACTGCAAGCACTCAACCTGCACCCATAATAGATAAAACGGGTCAGCCACATCTACAAGATTTGTTGTCTCATCACATACTAAAGAACAAAGATCTTGTCTTCTTCAAGGCTTCCGGATCACTCACAAAAATTCCAGCTTACGGATTTTCACATTCAGAATAAAAACGTCAACAGCATTACTGAACATTTTATTAGATACACTATCCTAGCTGTAACTTCATTGGCCATCGTCTTTGTGACATTACAGACAGAAGCTCACGATAAAAATATTTTAATTAGTGTCGACACATTCAATAACGGCTCATATTGGCCTCCAAAAATAAATAAAAAAATACTTTTAATGCTGTAACACTTGATGTATGTTTTGTATTTATTCCTTTAGAATATGTGTCACACAGTCTGACCATTGTTTTTAGATAGATAGTTTAACCATGGAGAGATAAATGATTACTGCTTTTTTGTTTAAGTGGAGAAATGAACTGGTATCTGGAACTATAGATAAACTGGTATCAAGCCAGCCCTAGTTAAATTGCAACAAAGGGCAGAGCCAAAAGATGTAGTCAGAATACAACCATGAGTCAGAAAAACCAAAACGCCAAACACACATCAAAAGACTGTCCAGGACTAAAACAGATTCAATAATCAAAACAAGGGCAACCAGAAAACCAAAGTAAAAAAACCCAGAGGAAATACACTAAAACCAGGATTTATGAACAGAGAATAAATGCTCACCATGACGAACAAGCCGTTGTGGTACAAGTAAGGTGAACAGGTGAGAGCATTGAGAACTCAGGTGATGAGGAAAGTGAGAACTGTTCGTGGTTGGTTGAATCCAGGTACATGTGACCAGCTGGTGCATCCTGGGAATTGTAGTGCTGGAGAGCCATTCGTTCAATAGCTGACTCAGAAAAGTCTGGGTTTTGACCTACAGAGTCTGTAATATGCATGACAGTTTTGTTTTGGCTGTTAATGCTAATGAACCTGGTATTATGTGATTACACACCTTCACAACTGAATTAATCACACAATCATCGCTTCCATCTTTCAAGGAGGTCAAATGACTTAACTTTAAATGTGAATAAACATGCCAACATGTCATTACATATTCTTGACCTGATGAATTTTGTGAATCCAGGAACTACCTGCCATATGATGAATGTAAACAAAGTGTGTAAAACGTGACATTAAAATTCAAATAAATGTTTTAAGGATTTTTTCAGTAAAAAGTCAGTCAGACAGAAAGACAGATCAACTTTATTGTCATTACTTAGTACAGGGTAACGAAATGCAGGGTAACAAAATGACGTAGTGTACATCCAATGTTCAGCTAATCAGTAGGTTGTAAAAATCCCAAAACAGTAAAAATCTTCGTTCTCACCTTGTGGAAGACTAATCACTAATTCACCAATAATTAACCACATGGGGTTCACATACTTTTTCTCACCCTGGACTGCGAATGCCTAATATTTAGCAACCTGTGTGAGTTGAAAAGCTATTAATCCAAATGACCCTTGATATCTGAGCCGGATCCCATTTCAAGCTTCATCTTCACCTGCAGCCATTACAGCACAGTAAATGGAGTGTCAGCCAATGACACCATGAGCTATCTGTGCCAGTGGCTAAATCATGGCCGCCACATTATAACTTACCCCAGTTGAGCGCTTTGTCGAGGAACCCATCATATCTGCTAAATCCATTGGCTCCGTCCGAAAGAGGCATCTAGTAGACCTATGAAATCGATCAGCTGCCCGGGGGATGGGAGTGGAGGACTGAAAAAAAATTTTTTTTACAGTCTCTTTAAATACTTAATGCTGGACGGTGCCATAGGCCAGGATATAAAAATGGGAAAATGTGCCAATACTAAAACAGCCTTGAGGGGCAGGAGCAAGATGATAAGAGCATCTAAAAGGCTTTTAATAAACACTATAATGTGTCTGTCTCCAGCTGTACTATTATTTTATATTCAGCACTAAACCATTCACAGCTATAAAAGAGTGATAGGCTAAATAATGAGTATTATTATTCAGCACTGTGGAAACAGATTCTCAGACGTCCACTGTTTCATTTAGACTGCCAGTGTCTGTGACAACTCTCTTTTAATGCAATTTATTCCTGTATTTTATTGACATCAAATATTTTTATTGTAACCAGAATTACTTCTGATATGACGAATATTCTGCACTAGTTTCGAGTAGGGATCGATCATGTCTGAGGGAGCTTGTAGTCTGCATTTAGCTCCATCACCTTTTTGGATGCTCAAAGAAACTTTAAGAAAAATCAGAGCAGTAGTAAAAACTCATTTGTGCCAAATGTCCCATTGTTTCCTATGGGGTGTCATGGTGTGGCTTCTGAGCCGTGATGGACTACTTTGTTGCAGGATCTCCAATGAGACAAACCATTTGAAATAAGACAGTAAAAGCAACTAACAAAAATGATTAATGGGACTTATTGTATTAAACAATTATATTATTAATGGAATTTCATAATGTTGAGAGAAGTTGTCTTTTTGTGTCATTTCTTAGACTACCAGAAAAGCTGATTCTCACCCTGAGTTAGTAAAAACCAACAAAAACTAGAAATTAAATTTAGAGTAATAACAAAAGAGAGAGTAATAACAAAGCTGGAGAGAGGCCTATGGCATTGATTATACTGTAATACTTTAATTTTGTATAATATTTATTAAAATTTACTATTTTTTTGTACAAATGCAAAAGGATTCTGGTTCTAATTAAACAAAATAAGGACAATTACAAAGCACTGTATCTTATATCACCCCTCCCTCCCCAGACAGACTTTAATACAGATGAACTTCCTTTTCTTAATGATTTGATTATTATTGCTAATAAAGAAGGAATGCCAGAGTGTCTTGAGAAGAGAAGCCATTAATTGAGTCAACATTATCATATAGTGTGAAAACAGATTTAGTAATGGTTGGTGACCTCCATATGCCTGGTTGAATCTTAGCCCTCATCAGACTTTTTAAAACCCTAAAGCCAGGCTGTTCCATATACACATGGTTTAAAAACTTGTGAATAACAACTATATATTTTTATTTGTGTAATATATTTACATTTAATTATAAGTGTTGACAATGAATGACTGCCTTCTGAAATTCTTGAATTGCATCTATTCACCCAAACCCTCTGAAACTGGCCTACAATGGCATTTTGTGTTTTTCAAACTAATCACGCTGAAGGGGCACAGTTACCAGCAGTATTTAGGGTTTAGAAGTCCATGTCACAAAGTTAGAGGGCATTGAAAACTTTAACTCTAGCCAAAATCTTGTCCGCACCTTTCAGAAATCTATGCTGGATTTTTTTCTCATGAGGATTCAATAACCCGATGAGAGTGAGTGTGTTTAAAAGCAGATGTGAATGAAAACGGGACTGATCTTTCATCCATCTGATGACTGCATAGGTATACTGATAAATCAAAATGGCAATGACTGATGGGTTCTCAAATTATTCTGTCTGGAGGTGGTAATTAAAAATGTTGCTTTTTTGTCAATATTTATAGCCAGTATAAATCATTTTGCCAGAATGTTAAACTAACCAAATTAATTAAACCCTCTTGATGAAAAACTGGAGCTTCAACACCATGGGTCAATTTATTAGGACCTGAAAAAACAATATTCAGTTCCTGTAGCTACAGCTGCAAAGCAAAACCTAAATATGATAATAATTAATAACAAAACAAAATGGTGAAAATGTATCATGTCAGGGATGTGGTGGATCCATTATCCTCTCCTGAAATTACTGGGCTCATTGCAGTAACAGTCCATCATGGTGCCTCGAAAATCCCCCTTCCTCAGTCCTCTCCAAGCTGTACGTTGGTGTAAACACCTGAACACACTAGAGAGGTTACCGTAAGTAGTCCGCAAACACAAAAAAAAACTATTACAGTATCAACAATAAATATTAAAATCACATAACGATATATAACCGCAGAGGACCTAACACTAAACCTTGTTGGTAAACCTTGATCTAGTTACCATTCATAAACGTTGCTTTGAACATTTACATCTGTTCATCAAATTAATTAAATGTGAAAATGAGTTATATAGGGAATAAAGATAAACACATAGCAAAAGTACTGACAGTTGTGATAAATCAATTATAAATATGAAATTATTTGCTTCTAACATTGAGACAACATTTTCCAGCATGAGTATACAAACCAAGCTCTTTAAACATGAAGGAAAGCTTGGTTTGAAGCATCCTAAACTAGCCTCACTTAACTGTTTTGGAATAAACAACAACAATTGACGTCCAATTATACAAATGCTCTTTTGAGTTGGTACTGAATAAGCGTAAGTTTCTATAAGTTTCGTGGGAAGCATTTCAGAGTCAAAAGTCACAGGACACTCTTTTGTTTAGAAATGAAAGGGAAAATCTTGAAAGTCGCCATATTGGATGAAGGGGAATTTTTTCCAATGGGAAGGGGGTCATGTAGCATATCACAAATTTGCAATATCTCTTGTGGGTAATTTTCTCTTTTGTTTCTGAAATAAAAGGGTGTCCTGCGACAGAGGTAATTAAAGTAGAACTTCAGGTTCAGGTATGGCTCACATCACTTCATTAGCTACACACACACACATTCTGTCCAGTGATTCCTCCACTTCTGATATTACCAAGTGCCCTTTTGTTTAGCCTCATTGAGTGTCTCCTCAGTGGAATGTCTCCTTCCTCCTCTGGATGACTGAACTGGTGAATTGGTCTCGAGCCACAGGTTACAGGTTACTTACTATTTGCCCGACTTTCTCCAGAGACCTGTTGGTGTAAAAGACACTGCAATCTAAACCACATTATCCAAACCAGTGGGTCATGATCCTTTTCTTTGGCCCAAAGACCGGGAGAACAAAGATCCTGTATTTCTTAGCCGACCTCAACTTGTAGTTCTGTTTTAAAGGTATTTGTTGGTCATTGGTTGTTTTCAATTCCCAAATGAGGGCATACTATTACATGAGACTTCTTGCCATAGGTGCGGTTGCAGTCTAATATGAAGCAATAAGGAACCCTGTCGACACTCCTCCCTCTGGCACAACCAAGAAACTGGTTGTTTATTAACCAGTAAAAGAAACATTTATTTTCTATTATCATAACAGGTAAAAACTAATTTGTAGCCCTTTATAGAGTTTGGAGGAATGTTGTTAAGGGTGAGCCATTGTATGGCACCCCAGGAGCAGACGGGGTTGTTCCCTTTTGCTCAACAGTGGCTGCATAGTAGAGCCTGGAATCAAATGAATGTCATGCAAGCCAATTTCAGGTGTCTTAAAGCCTGTAAAGAGGATCCAAATATGACCCGATACATTCCCTAGATATAGGATTTAGGAAGGATTAAGCACAGATAGAAAAAACACAGCACAGCAGCCATAACATCGCAATACACAATGGTGCATTCTGGCCACCAGCAGAACACGATTCCTACAAGTTCATAAAATAAATGTTGAAATATTTCCTGAGATAAAATCTACATATATCAATTTAAACTGCATTCTTTAATTCTAAAGGGAACAAGATGAACATGCTGAGGTTTTAAATAATTAATTTTTAAAGACGCCCCCATGAACTCAAACAAACCCCACCATTCACCACTGATATTGACTGCCAAGTCTTTACACTGTAGATAACCGTTCTGATTCATATCAGGAAGGTCAGGTGTCCACAAACATTTTCTCAATATCAGACTTGTTTGCAAGTGCCAGCTGCTTTCTTTTCATTCTCGCTGAGCCAAACTTATCCATCCTTTAAGCAAGGACCTCAACCATCTGGCTGAGGCTCCCTCCCTCAGACACTGCCTACTGACTAAAGAAACTTGTTGTTTATTAACCAGCCATACAACAGTGCATTTCTAGTGATTATCCAGCAGATTTAAGGTTTGGCATCTGATAGATGTGTACTAGTCCTTTTTGAGGTCAGACAAATGGTGCCTCTTTAAGCAATTAAATGTGATGCAAGCCAATTTCAGGTGTTGCTAATATTGTCGACAGATTAAGGACCCATTTCTTTATGGACCTTGCATGTCATGCTGGAACAGGAAGAAAGGAGCCATCTTAAAACAGTTTCCACAAATCTGGGAGCTCAAATTGTCCAAAATCTCTTGGTATCCTGAGATTCTCTGGTACTAAAGAATTCAACTTCTAAAAAATAACATCGTAATCCTCACTCCACCAAACTTGGCACAATGAAGTCAGACAAGTACCATTCTCCTACCAAGCACACTAAGGTAGCTTAGCATTCATTGACTCTGCTGTGTAAGATGCCACTTTATGCTTGAGCTGCTGTCATTTGTAATTGCTTCCACTTTATGAAATCACCGACAGTCAACAGTTGAATATTTGTTAATGTGGGAATTCCACAACTAGACTTGTTACACAGGTGGCATCCTACCATAGCACCACAATGTTATTCACTTCTGAGTGACCAATTCTTTTACAAATGTTCTTACACGTATAGTAAAAGTCTGCATGCGTAGGTGCTTGGTTTTACACATCTGTGATGAAAGAAAAGATTGGAACACCTGAATTCAGTGATTTGGTTGGGTTAGAGAATACTTTCGGCAATAAAGTAATTTTAAACATTACTTAGATATAAGTATTATGTTGCTGGTGCACACAATCTTAATAGCTTGGAGTATAAAGTGGAAAGACAAGCAACATGTCTGTTGTAACACGTGTAAGAAACAGCTGCCGGAGAATGAAGATTCCAAAAGTCCAACACCAAATGGGACATGGCTAGAGCAGTACAAAGAGAAAATAAATTCAAACACACATTATTTTATAGAGATTGCATTATATTTCCAAAAATATATGTACAGTCTATTACAAAGGTTACAAAGAAAAGAGGAAATGAACTATGAAACAAGAAAAATTTGAAACTATAATGTTACAGATCTACAGTTGGGGTAAAATACTTTGTTGACCGATGAGTTCTCTCCTTCCTTCCATAAATAATAAATGAACATTATACTTTACTGTACATTTTAAGCTAAAAGAAAGACAAAATCTTTAATCCTAAAACTAAGAACCACTGAAATTAAAACCTAGCGTCTGTCTTTGGTCCTAAATGAGAAATTATGTACATCCGGTTGAACTAAGCATTTGTGAGATAGAAAAATATAGTGCATTTTTAAAAAATGAAATCAAAGCTCACTACAGAGAGAACACAAGGTGTAAAAAAAGAAAGAAAAGTAAAGAATATAAATAAAATGTACAAGTTTTACAATCAGATCATATACAAAGTTTCCCTAGAACCAGACACAATCAACAGTGCTGACGTCTTTGGAATCTTCCAAAATATGAAAATCAAACAAAATAAACCTTGGATGACTGCGTCTTTGTTATTAGTTAACTTTTCTTTTTTTGTAATGGTAGGTACAAACATTTGACCTGAGTTCAGGGAAATTAGGCCATTGATTGGATAAATTAATATTATTTCGCAAGTATAAGCACTGGATGTTTTGTTTGCTTAGTTGAAGTACTAGAAAATTTATTTCCCTGGGTAACAAACTTGAATTGGGGTTAGAAAATGTAGGCATCACATCAAGAAAAAGAAAAAGTATTTTAATTTCTTCAGGGAAATTGAGTGAAAGCCTTTTTCCGTAGGTTAAGAGTGACCTTCTTATATGGACAACCTCAAACTTGCAAACTAAATAGGGCTAACTAGGGTTAAATCCTAATTCAATTCCTTTTCACTGGATATAGGGTATAACAATGCGTTACCCACACATATATGTGCTCTGGACCATTATTGTTAATGGTTCTTGCACAGCATTAAAGACCCCACCTACTTTGGTCCGGTCATCCCACCCAGCAGAAAAGGTGGCCAATTTATGTCTGCTTGTGCTCCACTTCCAATTGTGTCCACCCAGAATTTCAACGAAGATTTGAGATTAATATTAATCTAATACTGGTATTAGTTTTAATTTCAACAGCAGAATACCTATTTTCCTAATTCCTATCTTCAAATATGTGCCACCTATATATAGAGCACTCTACACACCCTGCTACTACTTAAAATTGAGCCTGTGTCAATTGAGCCTGTGCACTCAGGTGTTCTTTTCAGGACAGTTCTAGAAAGCATTTATATTTGGACTGAACGATTTACGCATGCATGGAAGTCGGGCCATTTTTGTGCTGACCGGAAGCTTTCCGCTCGCATTCGATTGGAAAATGGGACTGGAATCGGTTCAGTGAGGCCAGTGTGACAAAATTGAATTAGAAGCATGATCTAATTCAGGAGAAGACACACCAACACACATACACACGCACATAAATGAATACGTGAAAACACACCATCCACAAAACCTGGAATCTGGCATTTCATAGAAACAGATACTTTGGAATCGCTATGGTTAAACAACACAGCTACAGTACCATTGATAGATCTGGAATCTATCATAAGCTTATATATTTCAATAATGATGTCGTAATGTCATTTGTTAAATAAAGCCTCAATGAATGCAAGAACAGTGAGACTTTAATTCTACAACAAATAAAACACAGTACAGGACCAATAAAGCTTACTAGGTCATCTAGGGCACAGTAAAGCCTAACCCACAAGCTCTACAGTTTCCCGAAATCACTTGAAACGCCACTGCATGTGTTTATAATTAAAAGGAGGGTCATGCCAAAACTGAGCTAAATCAACTAATTTCCCAATGATTATTGTTATTCCTCAGTGTAACTGTATAGTGGCCAAAAAATGCAAAAACAAACACCAGTCCCTTTTTTGGTTAAATTAAAACGGGAAATTGGCAATCCAAAGACGTATACAATCCCGGGAACGGATCCAAACATGGAGGGAGGAGGGTGGTGGGGGGACAGTCATGGCACTCAGAAATTGGCTTAAACCGTTGATTATAAAGGAAGAGCAGAATTGCAAAACAAAAAAAACAAATTCTTGTGGTTTTAGACAGGAAACCTGATCCCCATATTCAAACTGTATGTAAACTGCATTCCCTTCGACCTATTACATTGACGCAGCCTGTCTGAATTACATGATGAAAATGATCTACATAGCACCTTAAAATCACAAAGAAGAACCATCTAGGTTATTATTGCTCTGATTAATCTGAAATTCTTCAGCCAAAGAAAAGCATCAATGTCCGTCAGTTAACACAGTGAGGTCAAAAGTTTACACACAGTCTTAAAACTGTGATTCTTTCTGCAGTGGTTCAAATTCTGTGATTCTTCTTGGGAAAATTCACATTAAAAACGTTGTTTTCCCTATAAGACTTGATTACTGGTCTGGTTTGAGTTATCACTAAAATCCCAAGACTGCCACAATATAAATATCCCTTACATACACACGTATGTAAACCTCTGACCTCAACCGCAAGTTACAAAACAACATGAAAATTGAAGATTTCACCAAGCCAAGCAATCAGCTTTAGATCAAAACCATTCATATTAAATATTATACTGAATAATGTAGACGCCTCTTATAAAACATCATAATAAAAGACGAACGGGAAAACAAGATGCGTTCAAGTGTCAAAAAAGTACACTGGAGCTAATTTTGAAGAATAAGTCTGAAGCGAGTCAGCTGTCATTGTAATGAGTTCACACTTGGCTTTCAGATCAGCCACACAAGCTTTCTTGACCTGCTGCCTCGTTGTCTGTTAAGACAAAATTATCTTACTGATTGCAAATCTAAAGGAAAACTGACTTTATTACCCTGTTGTCAAATCCATGGAAAAAGGAATTCATAACAAAAAATCTGAAAGGCATACCGACAAACTCAAAATAAGAACAGAAAAAAAGACATTTTATTTAAGTATCAGCATGGCTATCAGAAAAAAAAAAAACACTAAACACTCTTTCTTGTTCTGGGTTCTGTTTTGTGCACCTTCAAAATGTCTTATAAAATTTCCATATTCTAGAGAAGTCCTTTCCAAAGACATCTGGAAAATTCTTAAAAAAGAATCGAATCGCTTTGTCTTTCTGCCACCGAACCCAGGTAGTAAGGATCCTCTCCGTTAGTTCAGCACCTTCTGTAACAGTCCTTTCCCTGTCATTTCTGGAAGAGTTTCCATTCAAGAGAGACATCTTGTGGTTTTATTACTGTTATCTATTTTGTGGAAATGATCCACTTGTCTTTATGAGTCCACGCCCTCGTTGGCGGTGATGCCGCTCGGGCACGGTCTATCACACCTGGACTCCCGTACCGTGCAGGTGCAGCATCTGAGCTCTCATAGTTTGTATACTGCTCATGACTTTCTTCTGATGGCCCACCAGCGAGATTCCCAAGCTCATCACGTCCCTACAGACACAAACACAAACTCATTATTCACCGGCCCCTGGCGATCAGGGTTTATAGACTAACACATTATTCTCCTAATGGAGAACAGACAGCAAAGTTTAAACCAGGACATAAACTGAGTGAACGGGTGGACCTCAAATAACAAA
>JAYDZF010000005.1:4386344-4400134 GCA_034509105.1 Microcambeva barbata
ATTATGTACACGTGAGAACTGACCTCTGGTAACGACTCCCTCTAGATGAACCACATTGGGATGGTCGAACTGTCCCATGATGCTTGCTTCGCACAGGAAGTCCCGCCTCTGCTTCTCTGTATAGCCTACTTTCAGAGTTTTGATAGCTACGGGAACGTCTCTTTTCCCAGGAAGCTTTAACCGGCCGCTGCATACCTCCCCGAATTCTCCTACACCAAACACACACAGCACAGGGAGTGTTATTAACATATAACCTCAGTTCACTTAGATGCAAGGTATACCCCCAATCTCAAAAAGTAATTTCCTATAAAGATTGTGTAGTGTCGACCGACATCTTGATTAAAGTATAGGGTCTGTGAAGCTACCCTACCACTGTCAGACCATGTTCTAGGATCACAGCTAAATATTTGCACAAGATGGTATAGATGGAGATGTAAATTCTCTATTTACATCACATTATTGACTTCAATAAATGTAGTGTTTAGCAGGAGAGTACTCCTAAATATTCATCAATCCACTGTCTAAAGCGAAGTCAGGCTGAAAATCAAAAAATGTCCTTAATTAGCTCAATTACACAATAAAACAAAGCTTTCTAATGGTCATTACACTCCATTAGAAAGCTTTATTTTCTCGGGTAATTGAGCTAATTAAGGACATGTTCTGATATTTAGTGCCAGCATTTCTGAAGCTGGCTGAAGAAGAGCTGGTCATAATTAAATCCACTTTGCAATAATGCCTGACCACTGAAATCATTTAAAAAACGATGTCTTAGCATCCCGTCAAATGATGATGCATGCTTGTGCATTCTCGCCTCAGAAGATATTAATTAAGATACAATGTGACCCCCCTCTTCTGAACAAGGGCTATTAATAATCCAAGAGGAGCGAATGCGGAAATATTTGCCCGGCGTAGCGATCAAGCAAGGTGGTGCGTACGTATTTTAGAGATGAATTACCTGCGCCGATCACCCGCTCAATCTTAATGCACGAGGCATCCAGCTCCTTGGCAAACTGGTGCACGGCCCGGTTGGGGTCCTCATAGGTCTCTGGGTCAATGTACGTCTTGGTACCTGGAAATTTAACTACACAAGGGTAAATGGATTACTGTCACGATTAAATATGTATGCGTGCCATGATGGACGGACGCGATTAGCGAGCCGTCCGCCTGGAAGGAAGCCAGTGTCAAAAGGTTTTTATGATAAACCAGACCTTTTTTTTCCTTCTCACCCAAAAAAGAAATTAAAATGCCGCTCCATTTTTCATCTAACCTTCCCTGAACGGAGCTACGGGGGAGGTTAGGAACGCTGAGACATATGGAGCTGTCGCTCACCGACTAATGGCTTTTGTAAATCCGATTTGCTGTTTGTATGCTGTAAGACACTCAGTGCAGATTAGAAACTGGAGAGTTATGACGTGGCAGCACACTAGAGATGAATTTTCAGAATTGAGATGGGTCAAGTGCAGCCAGGCTTTTTAAACCCTTGTGCTGTGTGGATAAAAAAAATGTGTCTGATTTAATATTGAAGGCAAATCATGTGACCTGAATGCTGAGAAATATTTCCATTTTTAAACCATAAGAATAAAGAATGCACCACAAAATATTCTAATTATTCATATCACCAAATTAACAATCTGCCCCCCCCCAGCTTATCATGCTTTTAGAAAACCATTCAATAAATAAATAACAGATTGTTGGTTTGACTAATTTAGTGATATGGAAAATTTGAATATTCCGTGGTGTCCGTACCCACATATATAGGGTTAGTTTGACTGTACTAATTTCAAAGTACAGATACACATTTCAGAAATATAACTCACACTTATGCTTAGAGAAAAGAAGGCCTGGTGGTCAGCTCACAGAAACATGTCTGCTATGAATTAAAAGCTGTTGGAACAAGTGGGCTTTATGACCTAATTATTTTGAGAATTGCGTCCACTTGAGCTTTCAGGTTATGCTCATTGTGATGTAAAGCTGGTTTGACTGTAAACAATGAAAACCTACAAACCCCTTCAATTTCAAACTTTTGAGATCTGTGAGGCTGTTGGACATCTCACGCGTACTTCAGTAAGTGAACCGTGCTTCTGCAGCTACGAATACTTATTATGTTAATCGTGTGTACTGTCGATTAGCTTAATCTCAAATGCAATTTGGGTCTGCAGTTTGAATCATCGACCTAAACAATTAAGCCGGCTAATTATGCATCTAACTTTTTTATACTTCGCTGTCTAATAAATTCCAGCAATGTTCCTCTTTCTCACATTCACTAATTACAACCCTACCTGACAGCTTTGATACACTGGCCTATTTAATGAGACACAGACACTCGCTAGTGTCATGCTGTGCTAAAAACAGCTAAAACAGACTGTTCCTAACGAGTAATTAAGTTTCCTCACAAACACAAAGCAAACACAGAGTCCTTCTGTCACATTACTTTTCATAGCCACTAAATCTTTGTCTATCTAGCTAGTCAGTGGACTTGATCCGAGCCCTAGTGCAGCCACTAAGGTCATCAGCCGACCAGGGAATGTTATAAAGATTGGTCGACCGGTGCTTTGCATGTTAGGCCATGAGTGTGTCTGAGTTTGCAGGATGTTATCAGTTATCTTGACCCTTTGTTTTTGTTAGTGCAATGCTTATATGGGGAGGCCGGAGGCACAACCTCTCTAGGGGTTTCATTAGTGAGCGATGTGTTGGGTGAAAGGGCAGAAAACAGGTCTAAGCATTCATTTCAGTGAAGACAATAGAGTTATATCTTAGCTTGAAAATGTGGTGGATGAAGATGTGTACTTTTTGATAAGGGTTCTGGTGGATCAAGACAAACCCAATCTTGAATAAAAGCGTGTATTGTCTTAGCTGAAACCCACATTTAATAATGGTACAATTATTAAATGTGGCAATCCAGGTATAGGCAAGGACATGTAAAGACTAAGGCTAGCCAACATTCCATTTGGAACAACACTGATATCTCTATCATGACACGTGTTTTTGGGTGGGTTATATTAGGCATCGAGTGAACATTTTATCGTCAGTTGATGTTAGAAGCAAGAATAATGACAAGGGCCACATTGTGATGGCTAGTCAACTAGGTAAGAGAATCTCCAAAACTTTGCAGTGGTAAGTATTTATCAAAAATGGTCCAAGAAAGGAACAAAGCTAAACCGGCGACAGGTTCATGGGCAATCAAGGGATGCAGGTCAGGAGCGAAGGTTGGCCCGTGTGGTCTGATCCAACAGACAAGCTACTGTAACTCAAATCGCTCAAGATGTTAATGCTGATTCAGATAAAAAGAATACACATCGCAGCACAGTCGCTGGGCTGTTCCGGAAGGCAAAGGTAGAGCAACACAACATTAGGAAGGTGGTTATATCTGATCAGGAGAAGAAAATCCTGGTATGATGTGAAAGACCTCACAGGGCCGAGATGCTAAGATAAACGCAAACATATTGTGTTGTTTTTATTTTTAAGTTTAAATGTCTGGAAATGACTTAAGAATGTCTCAAATATGATATATTAGCCACGACAAGTGCAGCGATAAGACCCACCAAGTCTGATGGATCTGACTTATCGATCCGTTTATATGAAGCTTTGGACAGACTAAACTCCAGGTCGGGTGACTCAATACAACTCAGAATGCAATATCTTAGCCATGACAGCTGAGATGTGGCTATGATTGATAGTGCTGATAGTGTATTCCAGGGACATAGATGCATACAGTCCATACTACAATAGCCAGTGCCAACAGCAGGCTGGTCTTGGATGCTACATCAGGCCAAACAAGCTAAAGAGAGATCGTTTTAACTGGTTTAAACTAGAACCTGAATGGATTAGCCATACATGAAGTTCAAGAATGGGATACTGACTATAGGTGAGACATGATAGATGGTAGCCTAGTGGGTAGAACTTTGGTCCATCAAGCCCAAGAGTCGAATGGTCAGTTTGAATCCAAGCTACCTGTCCACTCCAGGGATGCTGTACAATGGCTCACTCTACACACTGACCCTTTTAAACAATACAAATAATTTTGAACACTCTTAATAACACAAATCCTCTAGCAAATTGATTATTAAGCTGAATTCTACTCAAGAGTCAAATCCACACTGGTAATTGTCGGTGTTCTTTCTCTTTTACATTTTGTAATTAAGCGATTGAGATCTCAACTCGTGAGTCAGCAGGTCGGTGGATTGAGTAGCTGGTCGTGGGTCTTACCCAGGGCTTTTCCCATCTAATATTAATATTCAGGGTTTTTATGCTCTGTAGCTTAGGTCATGTTTTTCTTTGCTGGTTAGTGTCAGAGGTACCAGCCCATCAATGTGTTAATTCAATCAGTGAATTAAGCCATTCTTCTCCCATTTATTCAGGTATCCCCCAAAGTTCACTTGTTTTATACATCAACACTGTTATGCATGAACTAACTATAGCCGATACTCACATTGGAAGTAAAGCTCTTCATCTCCTTCCTGGTCCGCCTTACTGTAGCCACAGTGCCTGTAATAGAAATAAATAATAAACAGTCAACAAGGCCAATATGATTTACAGCCGCGATTTCTAAAACAAGTCTCAGGGTCACATAGTCAACTTCAGAATGATTAGCATCCTGGCTGAAGATCAAACAAAAAGGAAAATGAATGTGGCCAAAAGTATGTGGACACCTCATCATAAGCTTCTTTTGAATTAATGTGGAAAATCAACATGTTTTTAATTGGATAAACAGACTCTCTTGATTCCTCACTTTTATACGTTTATGGAAAACTGCAAATGTGGGAGGAGAAGTAATCAGATTTCCATCTTTTTGGGTGTCAAAGAAGCATTAGGAGGAAGAAGATTTTCACATGATGATGATGTGAAAGCAGCGGTGCATTTGTCGCAACCCACTCGACCAAACACCTTTAACTGAAGCCATAAAAAAGACTACGGCACTGATAAAAATGCAACACAAAGGAGGGTAACTGAAGAAATAAATTGACATTTGTTTTTAAACTAATTATTAAGTAGGGATTTTAAAAGTGAGGAAACTGTTACAAGACAGTTGTTTTATTAAGTCTAAAATATCTTGGCTGATACTTAATTATGGACTTAATGATAGAACTGGTATTCACATACTTTTGGTCATAATGAGGCTGAGAAAGAGAGAATGGTTTGTGAAATAAATGTAACAGAAACAGAAAAAATGTGTTCGGGTGACCCAACATTACAATATTTTAAGCCAGCATTTCTCAAAGTCATTTTTTCTTGAGCAACAAACCCCCAAGCCCTCATCCTTATTCCTATTATTATTCTTATAGTTTCAGCAAAGACGACAAACATATTGAGTTATGGCTGCTGGAAACTCAATGAATTGCTAATTAAGGTAAAGATTTTGGTATTTTCAGCTTTTGTAGTCAGTTAAATCCTGGTGAACATGATATCTACTTTATTGGGATCTGAGTCAACAACCCAATAATGATCATTGGTAGGCACCCTATCTAAGGTTCTATATTGCAGAAATGCTTTAATGTAAATGTGCTATACAAATAAACTTACCTTCCATGCCTTGTCTGTTGCTGTTTTTGTGGTGGGCAAATCAAATATGTGTCTACTATATTCTCAAAGACTCAACATGAGCTAAATGTTGTTTAAAATAAACATACATGACACAAGAAACCTCCCATATGCCAACTACCTCTTGATTTTTGCATTCTTTTATATCTCTTTTTAAAACTTTAAAGATTGAATGCAACAGGACCTCGCTCTAGGCTTGTTAAGTCCCCCTGATTGAGAACATGAATGTCCACCATAGTCTGGACCCAATTCCTCGATTTTAAAGTTTAAATTTTGGTGGTGCTATTAGCCTGACTAAAAACTCTACAGACACAATGGCCATGTCTAAGAGATTGAACACTAAACTGAGTTTCAACAGAAAGTCCTTCTATCTGACCAGGATGCTATTTAGTGTGGTAGACGAATCTCCTATTAGGATCCTCTGAGATTCCACTGCTGGGTGGTGTAAAAATGTGGTTGTTGATAGTATACAAGGAAATGTGTATATAAAAATACAAACATACAAAACGGAGGCAATGCAGGAAAATGGGACCCCAGAAGGTCAGAACATCTCAGCTCTACATTAAATAAATATAATAAATGTTCAATTTGTGCTGATGTTCATTTCAGTGTGATGTTAGGTGACATTAAAAGCAACAATATTATGACAATGAGTTGCTAACATATCGCACGGAATCAAACCACACCCATGCACATCTCGAAGAAACCACATGGACAAGATGTACACTTTCTTCCGCCAGACATTTCTTCTGATCCAACGACACCATGCAAAGGTAGAACACAATCAGTCCTGGCAAGAGCACTGGTGGCACAAGCAGCATGCTGATGGGTGACTGTGATCAAGTCGGTGGGAGTGTGGACGTTTCCAAGGTAACACCCACGTGGAACAGGAAAAAAGAAAAAAAGAAAGCAAGCACAGAGCGGAGGAGACTCACAGGAGCGGCGAATCAACGGGGGCCGCGAGAGCGTACCTTCTCCCGATGATGAACCCGAACACCATGAACACCAGGATGATGGTGCCGGCCACCGCCACCACTGCAATGATTATCACTGGGTTCTGCTCGCTCGACACGATCGTGGCTAAAACATACACAGATAACACATGGTTACAAACTACAATATTCTCATACTGAGACCTGAAAGAAACAGCATTTTGTATGATAATCTTTTGTTTATGTTATAAACACAGTTTTATTTATTCATTATTGCACCACTCTGTTGTCCTGGTAAGGGCAGAACATAGACATTCATTCACTCACACTAAGGGCATTTTTTAAAATTTCATTAACAATAAAATGCCATTGTTATCCAAAGGTCACCGGTTCAAGCTCCACTGCCAGACATTGCTGGACCCTTGAACAAGACCCTTAACCCTTAATTACATAAATAGTTTACTCGCACTGAATTGTAAGTCATCTCAGATCTCAGCTAGGCGTCTACATGAACAGTTGGCTGTTGTTTATACAGGGTGGAAATCTGACCAGTGATGGCCAGCACAGAGTCGGGGGATAACGAAGGGGTGTGGATCTCCATACACAAAGCAGATCTGCACACTGCAGAAAACATGCAAACGGTCATGTGCACATGTTGGAAGGGGCGAATAAATTGACCAGACAGCAGGAATGGTTGTTGCAGTGGCTCTCTGAAACACAGCTAAAAATGTATGTTGTGAATCAGGCCAGGGTGTTAGCACCACTAAGAGCCAAACCCAAGAGCTTAAGTTTTACATTCAAACTACCACTGGTCAATTAAAAGTAATTACAAATACTAACAACACCAACAATATGTATACATCTCCTGCTTACTCATATAACTCATGCTCTTTAAGAGTAAGATAAATAAATAATAGATAAAATAATCTCCATCTAGCACTTTACTTTGGTTCTACAGTGTCTCGTTGGCTTTACACTTACTAATGTAATCTAATCTAATCTCATTTTGAGATCATAATGTCACATGGCACAAGTAATAGTTTAAACCAATGGTCTTTAAAGCTTCCCTCAAGTCTTGTTAAATGTACCATCGCTAGTGCTAATGTTAGCATGTAAATGAGTGAGAGAGCCACAACTCCCCCTTTCTCCAGCTCCTCTTTCTATTTTGGGGTTTTCTCTGAGTGCACGGTTCTACAGTTTCTGAAAATGGGCTTAATAGTTCCCAGTGGTAACGTGGTGCCCTTCATCTGAAACAATGACACATTCAGGTTGGAGCGTTTCGTGTTCGGACCATTTCTGCCATGCTAAAAGAGCACTCGCATCGACAGAATGCTGAGGGAACAGGAACTTCAGCTCGGCCTCGATAAATTATGCACCGAGACAGCAGGATTTAAAGAGAGCATCACGCTGCAAATCTGACAAGCCATGCAGAGGATTTTTCCTTTATAAGTTCTGCTCGATCGATAGACAGGCAGACAGACAACCGGATAGACAAACTGGCAAAGAGACAGACAGATGGATAGACAAACAGAAAGACCAAGTTGATCAACACATAGATAAACAGACCCACAGGCAGACAGACAAACTGAAAGACTGATAGATAAAGAGACAGACAGATAGGTTAGATAGATACATATAAATTAAAATAACAGATAGGACAGTAATATTAATTATATATATAAATAGAGAGAGAGAGAGATTTTCTATAAATAAACTGTATATACATAAATAATACAGAGAATCAGCTATAGAATAATATACAAAAAAATCAAATAAACAAACACAGTCAGTAACCGAGTGCCAAATTAAACTTTTCTATTATTTCTAATATTGATTTTATGTGTTTAATATTTAATGAAGGTCCGTACACCTCTTAATATCACATTTGTAATTCCTATTTATCCATTTTCATTGACCATACAATTCTGTTGTCTACATGATGGATTCCCCACTGATTGTTAGATTAATTTTTCAACACCCTTTATACCTTCGATCCACCACAATTATTGACCGGACTGAAATTCGTCACATCAAACGGGTCAGACCTTTTCTATTCAATTACTTACTGAACAAAAAGTGAGATTTTATTTACAGCAGACACAGTTAAATGATTCATGAAAGCATCCAATCATTACAAAATGGCACTAAAAAAAAATCTGAACAAATCCTTGCCATGTTGGTTGTCATAGTGATTCAAGGTTTTTATGAATGTCCAGTCGCCTTGTTAGTATGTAGTGACTTCAAGTCCAGCGCAGTATGTTGTAACTGACCAGGTACATTATATAAGATTTTGAATTTTACTCAGATCTGATTAATGAATCAACTGAAAAGATTTAAAGAATCGACTCTTTTAGTTATCGGCGCTCAGCCCTGCAATTTCTAGTATAACTAAATATCTCAGAGTAATTACTAAGCATGCAGCTTTGGAGCACTATTGGCCCAAGGGATCATGGGAAATGTTCTTTGCTTCCGCTTCTATTCACTGTGGTTTGTTGGAATATCAGTGTAATAAAAAAAATAATTAAAATCGAGTCGCCTTTTAGGTTGTGCTATTTTCCTGCATTCACTATTGTGATGTAAATGCCTTTTGAAATATCCAATATCCCTGTTAACAGGAACTATTACCCTCTTGAGGGACAGAGAAAAGGAACTAAAATTAAAACCTATAATTAAAATCAAACGATTCAATGCAATGGGGTTTATCATATATAATATTTCTTATCATTATGCATATACAGTCTTTGCGTAGAACATCACTGTGTGTATGCAAAGTACCTAGCAGTGGATTACCAATTGAAAATTCAATGTTTTATCGACGCTTGATCCTGGTCAGCACTGCAGTTGGTTTAATTTACTGGGTGAAAGGCAGGAAACATTCACACACACACTGAATGTCCAGCAATACAATGTGACACGTCAGATGACTAGAAATTTCCACACTGGTTTGGAGACCAAGACTTCCAGGCTTTCTCTGCCCAATTAAGCATCTGTGGGACCATGGTCGTGTTCACTCTATGGCTGCCACATACTCCTCCTCGAGCAGCTATGATGCTCCAGATACCGTTGACCTTACCGAGTCACTCTTAAACCACAAAGCTGTTTACTCTGTAAATAGTCTTAGAAATATATTTAATAATGTCTGCTGATACATACCAGCTCCTGATGACTCATCCTTGGTGGTGACCTCAAGCCAGGGTCCGAACACACCATACCCAGCTGACGTGAAGGCTCTGATCTGGAAGAAGTAAGCCGTACCGGGCTTCAGGTTGTTGACTGTTGCTGACGTAGACCTGGACTTTACCGTCAAGTAGACGCGGTTCTTCTGGTTCTTCAGACAAAAGAAATACAATCAGTTTGCAAATGTAACCTCCAGAAAGCTGCTTTTTCCTTCTGAGCGAAAGCTGGCGAGTGGACAGCGGTGTAATTCGAGTATGTCCAAGTGCCTCAGGATTTTTAAAACTCGACAGGCCTATTGAAAGTACAAGAGTCTTAACATGTTTGGGTGGTAACCACTAGAAAGAAGGACGTCCACAGCAGTCTGGTTTACAATGGGTTCGAGGTTTGAGATGTTTGCGTGTGATCTGTTCTTTCTCTTATACACGTAGTTAATGGAGGTTCAGGAGCGTTGAGGGAATCCTCGTCTGTAATTTTCCGACCACTGGTCCGGATCTGCCCAGGAAATCACCCAGCAGGGTAACATTCTACAGGATGATGAGCAAACTTCCTATTTTAGCATCTGTGATTTACGTTAACTCTTGGCTTGCTAGTTAATGCAAAAGTTTGGACACCACTGGTCAAACTCCAGGTTATCTTCAATCAAAAGTGCACACATCAAATTCAAGGAAAAATTTATGTGAATAAATAAAGTAAACAATCTATGACAATATAAGTTTGGACACTTATGGTAAAACTCCAGATCATCTTCTTCCTCGTTTAAAAATAATATATAAAATAATATAATTAATGAAAACTGATTAAATAATAAACGAATGAATAAAATGACAAAAAGGAGATTTGTTTAATGTAACATCCAAATACAAATATAATAAGAAAGCTGACAGTTTTGATAATTATTAGATTTTTGTCTCAGAATCCCAATTCTACTAGATATAATTTCCCTCTCCAATCTGGCAACCTCTGCTGGTAGGACACCCTTACTGGCTTTCTCCAACACATCAAAATGCATCTGTAAACCAGCCAGTCATAGATCAATAAATCAATCAATCATGATTAATAAAGTATCTATTATTATTATTATTATCACTTACAAAGAATCTGAGTATACGCAGGATCACACTACACTCTTCGTATTCCTCCATCTGGTGTCCATGCATCTTGGTCAATGTTACAGGGGACAATTTCAGATTCCAGACTGTACCTGACCTCCCTCAGACATAGTCAATTGTTTCTTTTGAATGCCTGACCAAGAAATAAAGTCAGGATCTGAGGCTGTAAGTGATGGGGTAGCATGTTAGGCTGCTGTGCTATTCAAGTACTACAAAAAATAGAATTTACACCCAGTGTTGCCACCATGACCCTGAGTAGAATGAGACAGTAGAGTACATGAATAGCAATACGAGTACTGGTATTAATGGCGAGCTCACAACAGGAAAAGCCCGTTCACAAATAAACCCTCTTCATAGACATTTTCTGTATGTCAAGGACTTTAGGTTAATGGAAAACACATTGTGGTAGTATCACATGTGTGCACGTGGGGGTGTGTGAGCCTGCGACGGTGCTGATATATTCCAGTATGTGAAGCAGTTCTAATTCAACTCTCCTGAGTGTCTTATTCATTATTGTAATTATGGGCGACGGATGCGTTGCTGACAGAGCCGGGCGTCCGCGGGCAGAGTGAATGCTAATGCTACAGAGGAGAGGAGGAGAGCTACACGAGCCAGGAGAAAAAGAAAACACCAGGCGAGAGAATTGTGAACGACAGGTACTCTGGCAGAGAGAGTGAGATGGAGAGAACAGCCATCGTGCTTTCAAACCTCACACCTACACATTCACTCTCTCCGGCTCTCTCACAAGCTCGTGCTATATCTCCGGATCCTCCACTCACCTTCTCATAGTACTTGATCTCATATTCGGTGATGACTCCGTTGGGTTGCTCGGGTTCCTGCCACGAGAGCTGGATGCTGTGCTCTTGGACTCGCTCTTTTATCACTTGGCTGACCTGCGATGGAACTGATGAAGAGAAATCTAGAGGTTAGAGGCTTTGCATCAACTTTGTTCATTCATCTTCAGTAATCGCTTCATCCCGAGTCTGAGCAGCCCACCAGGGTGTGCCAGACGGGATACATGGCTCACTCAGCAGTGTTCACTTACTCATGAGCCAGTTACCACATAAACACCTACATTTAAAATAGGTGCACATCGTTTTGGCCACCGGTTATGGTTCACCCATTTCTGTCCTCAACCTTATTACATATAATAAGCACACAAATAAATATTTTTATTTAAAAATACTATATTTTTAAATTCATACATAAAATTAATAAAATAATTATTAGGTATTGAAAAAATATAAGGAATAATAATTACAATATTGATAAAAAATAATTGGGCACACATTTCTAAAAACACAGGTGAAATAATAATAATAATAATAATAATAATAATAATAATAATACACCAATTAATCATTATATGTATATAATAATTATTAAATTTAATAGTAATAATTATTAGTGTCACAATGCCATTTTGTTCAAGCAATATAAGGACTACAGAACCACAAATGTAAAAAATGACACCACAAAGGTGCTCCATATTCAAGTTGTGTCAATTGTATATTGTCAAAGTTAAAACCATTACTTTGTAAACCACACACACACACACACACACACACACACACACACACAAACAGACATGCCTCTTCACACTCAGGCTGATGAATATTCACACGGCGGCTCCTAAATGTTTACGCCTCGTAATGGAAATTTCAATTAGAGAGCAAACAGCAGAAGACGGCCTCATCCCAGCCAGAAAGAAAACGACACGTCTGACTGCCGAATGGCAATTAAGTCAAATTAATTCCAACCACGTCGGTGCCTCTCGTACCCTCAAGACGACTAAAACTCAGAAAACCTTTTTACCTGGAACTGCCGGATTCACTCAGTGATGCTCCAATTAACCGCGAGCACTCAACGACTGGCTGTGATCCTTCACTTTTCAAATCTTACCTCTTATCTTTTACATTGCTCATCTTTTCCCCTGCCGCGATACATGTTGATCATCGTATTGTTATATTATCAGGCTTTGATTTAATGTTCAAAATAAGGCCACCTACTTTGCACTTTGAATTCAAACCCTTCTAGTTATGCTAAACATTCCATGTGCATCGACAACAGGAACCAAGGGGCACATCACTGAACATGGTGCAAGAAATAAGCAAATTATAGGTCTGGGCGGTACCTTTAGTGGTAATTGCTCAGGAAAGCATCAAACAGCTGGTACTGTCATCAGTAGCATTTTTCTTATAAATCATCCAGAGAAAATGATGATGATTATGGCTTTATTATAGTAATAATAATAGTGAGGGAGTGAATCCTTTGGGCTGCTCTCTTTATGGGTCAGCACAGCAGATTGTGATCTTTACTACTGATGCCCTTCCGGACACAACCTTCCCTATTTATCCGGGCTTGTGACCGATACTACAACACACTGGTTTGTCCAAGGATGTAAAATCAGTTTACTTGGAGAACATGAATTGTCCATGATTGTGTTGGATTTAACCTTGTGAACTGATTGACCTTGTGTAACCAGTGTTTATATGTACTGCCTTGCGTGTAACTAAAGAGTGTAAAGCATGGTGTTAAAAAGTCATAATAAATAAATAATGTTACATATAAAATGTCATATGTGTCTTGTGGCAAAAGAACTGAGGCAACCAAGAGAGTAAAATTATTTTAAATAGAATGGCTAGCTCATTACCGATTGCTATGAAATATTACTCTATACACATAACAAAATGACTTCATTCAAATGAATAATAATAATAATAATAATAATAATAATAATAATAATAATAATAAAAAACCTTTCTGAAAACAGATTTAGCTGTTAGTGTGTGGGAAAAGCATTAAAAGGTAAAAATCCATGAGCATGACCCTGCTGGGCTGGGTCTTTGTTCCGTGCTAACCCATTGTTACCAAGAGATCGAGGATTAAATTTTCCAGCTGTGCTGATGCTAATGAAAACGACAGTGTGTGCCTCCAGACCTAACCAGTTCAAATCCGTTTTGACATGTTGCATGTAATGTAATTCAGCTTGTGTATGTTCAGAAGCTGGAACGCACTTAGGATTCACTGGATT
>JAYDZF010000005.1:4658761-4672280 GCA_034509105.1 Microcambeva barbata
CATCTGTATGTGTAATGACAAATAAAGGTGGTCTTCTTTTATATACATTTTTATGCATTTTATGATAATTATTATGAACAATATATTTATCACATTCCCTTAAAAATATATTGCTATATAAATTGTTTAGTACTTTAGAGGGTAGACATGGGAATTTTATGGTAAAATTCCTTACACCTGTAATCGGAGGCGGGGAGTTTGAAAGCAGTAATCCAATGTTTGTTTGTTTTTTCTTAGTCTCCAGTCCAGCATTTCTGCATCAATACATATTTTGGGGGGTATATTTGGGGTTTAAACTATAAAAATAGGCATTGATTGACATTTGTGCCTGATCAATATGATGTACCTCATCATTTTTCCAAACACCACTGTTATCACTGGTAGAGAGAAAATGGTGATTAATTGCCAGTCAATTGAAAACGTTGGTTCAAATCCTGAATCCTGGGTTCGAGGCCCTTTGCCCCTCAGGGGTCTTTACTAAGAGTTTTCCCAGATCAGTTTTAGTGTCTCAAATTAATGTCAGGGAGAGATAAAGCTATTATTTTAGCTCTTGGTGGCATGACACCTTATTTTAGAAAAAGTAATGTATCTGACTTTGTCATCTGCTGATGTATAAGCTCTCATTCACTTACCCACACATATTTTCTATTACAAATTTTATCCTAGTTTAGTCATGACAAGACTCCTTGCCTAACAAGCTCAGTGGGAATTTACACATCAGGTTGTATCCTCCACACCCCTGTAAAGCTCAGCTCTGCTGAAGCTTTTCTGTTGTGATGTCACTGTGGGTTGCATAAAAGTTGCTTAAAATGGTTTAAAATGGGTTGCTTAAAATGATCACAGAAAGTTAGGGAGTGCAGGGAACAGGCTAAAGGGGTAAACACACTGCCCAATCCAAGAGTGAACTCATCATTAACAATTCCCCCCTTTAAACTATTACAATGTACGTTGATGTGACTACAAGCAAAGAAATGTAAAAACAAAATGTGGCTGTATGCACTATGCGAGCTAAAATGAAAGGAAATAATGATAACAAAAGGTTGATTGGAGATATTGAATTGTCCAGTAGGTACCTGTGATGGACTGGCGCCCCATCCAGGCTGTTACCACGTGCCTTGCGCCTGTTGAAGAGCTGCACCCCTCCCCAACCCTAATTAGGATAAGGGATAAAAGACAATAAATTGAACTGAACGTTATGATTATTGATCATGATACATATATTTTATCAATATACAAACGTAGGTATCTGTGGCAGATGTCTTCCCAGAAAGCAGAGAGATGTTGAATCAACATAAATTCGTTTATGTTAATTTAATTCTGTTGATTCAACGTCATTCTGAGTCCTTTTGATGTCTGGGTTTGCACCCCAATTGGGCACCCAATTTGTTAACCTCACAAAATTTGCCAATTTAATTCTCTGGACATGGTGCTATGCTGCAGGTGTGCTAACTGTGAGTGCAGGGTGATAGGTTAGAGGTTAGGGTTGAAGGGCTGGGGTCAAAGTGCGACAAAGCCAAACAGTGAAAGGAAGCCAATCTTGTTTTTTTGCTTTTGCCCACACACAGACACTGAAATGCTCTCAGACTCATACACAGCAAAAGAACCAAATGCTAAGTTGTCTGACAGGCTGGCTTTCACATGTGAACACCTCCTTATCCACACATTCACTATTCTAACATATCCACCCAATGCCCCAGCTGGTGCACAAAACACAGCCTCCATCATGCTAGCGGTGTTTACTCTCGAAGACCTGTGACTTTTGCCACATAATGTAGGCTTACCTTCGGAGACTGCCCTATTTCCTTTTTCTCACAGTATACCATATCACAGACAGTGTGGGAGGAAATTAGGAGATACTGTTAACAGTCTGGTGTCTGAGTGTACAGACAGTGTTCTGCACTCGAATGTGAGTACTAGCAAAGCTCTTGTTGTTCTTCTTGGAAAACCCCCTAGGAAAGTAGGTTTCATATGAGACCAGACGTCTACACTATGTATCTGGACATCAGTACTGATACTGAAACTGATATCTGTGTCTCAATATTTATATAGTAAATTCAGGGGTGGAAAGAATCACTTTTATGGAGTACAAGTCTAAAAATCTACTCTGGTAAAAATTAGAGAGTAACTAATTTAAAATTAGACACTGTGGGGATTGCCACAGGTTTTAAAAATATAAAATTTTTGTCTAATCATTAATTTTACCAGTTTTTTCAAGGAATCAATTTAACAATCATAATATTACTCGCTTACATTAAAAAAATTAAAATACCCAGAAGAAACACTTATAAATGCATTAAGTGATAAAGAATAAGTAGAAATTACAGCCGTTAAAAATTAAACTGAAATAAACTTTCCAAACTGTACCACTATGCTGGTCCACAGGAACAACAATATATTTTATGATATAAATCCCAAAAAAGGAAAATGATGAAGGGAAATAAGAAAACGTCAAGTACAGCATCAAGTGAACCATCTTACACAGCATACAGTTTATTTCTGCTTCTACTAGTTATGCAAACTGACGACCAATTCAAGCCCCTTCTAAAACAACAATGTTGCCCCTCCATCAGGGAACATGATTACTCGATGCAGTTTTTGTACTAAAGCTAAAGATCACCAACAATTGTCTATAGAAAAGGTCATTTACTTTCCTTCTTTCGACTGCTCCCCACAGCTGACCATGATCCACCTTATTGATTTGGCACAGTCATCCCTCCCTATGTATCCGAGCTTTGGAACGGCACTACAATACATTGGTTTGTGCATCCTAGTGGCTAAGTATCCATAAGACAATTTATCTCTCCAATTACCCTGGTTGCATGCTTTTGGACTGTGGGAGGAATCTCACAGAGTAAGCCTACACAAACACAGGAAAAACATGCAAACTTCACACTGAAAGGACCCAAAGGACCCAGATTAATATGAATTTATTTATAAGCTGTCAAACATTTATGACATATTCAGATGTACTTTGAGGAAAAACTGAACTGCTGGTGTTAGTTTGACCTGAAGAGAGCACACAGCTCAAACTGGCCAAAACCGGCCTAAACTAGCGCCGTTTCCGTAGTAGCTTCAACCTGAGGCTTTTTACAGGTATTTTGTTTACTCCATGCGGACAAATGTTGCCTCTTTTCTCAAACCGGTTCAAACTGACGCGCTGCTGGACTTAGCCTCGGCATCAAACAGTATTTTTAATGAAGTGGTCAACGGTTGGTTGGGCAAACATTTAAAAGTAGCTTAGCAAAACAGGCAGAGAGAAAGTCTTATGTCCAGTGGAATGTTCACTATACACCGATTCCACACACACACTTCTACTTCTACTCACACACAGGAGTTCTTTGTAACCCCGGACAGACCACAAGGTACATCGGCTCGCTCTGGAATTCGAAGCCTGTTTAACTTGTAGCATGCAGGATTTGTTTATTTTCTTTTAAATACTTCAACCTGGCGGTTGTGCAAGCTCACAGGCCTTACATTTTGTTGAAGTCGATTCTGTGAACCCCGCAAGGCAAAAATAGAAAATGTCCTAATCAACTTTCTTAAATAAGTTACTGAACTGTTGATCTTTCATTTTGGAGTCTCGGTTTCACCATGTCAGCGTTTCGCAGTCTCTGTTTAAACGTCTTCCAAAGATGTGATTCTTTTGGCATCATCACCTGAATCTGTATTTAGCTTCAGCTTTAAATCCAGGATCAAATTTTGCCATGTTAAATAAATCTGGTTGCTGGGATCTGGGTTTTATGGAGCAGAGTGGAAATATTAGATCTTCAGCTTTTATCTTGTTGCTATGGGTTAGAAATAGAAATGGTTCAATGGGTTTGAATCTCTGCTTGAGTCTCTGCACCTGCAAAACCTGTGCCAAATTTAATATGTTGATTAATCATTCCATAGTATGTCATCACACAAGAATCAGAGCACATGATCATATAAATAGGTTCACAAAAATTTCATGTAATTTATTCAAAACACAGTATTTTTATATCCTTGCATATTTCAGAATAGGAGCCTGATTGCTCAACAGGATCACCAATTGAATTTTATGAAGTCCTTTTATTTTTCTTGTCACCAGCTTGGTATAAACTACTGGTCAGGGCATATATAAACAATAGTTAAGGGAAAGAGATAAAACAACTTTACATTTTGTTTTATGGCACTTTCATCAGCCAAAGGCATCGCATCGAAACCACAGACGAATTTTCTTAATGGTCCCCGAATTACGAAACCCTGCCTCTACCCTCATCATGTGGCTGGTGTGGATTTCGGTGCATGAGAAATGTTCAGCTCATGCCTGGTAAACAGCTATCCCACATAAGAGCGAAAAGGCTCATTGTGGATTTTAACAGGATTTTACGTAATGCTGCATTTCTTTAACTGAATGCCTACAAAAGCAGAACACAGGAAATCTTGGCCACAAGAAAATGATTACGGGCCTAATACACATCACTTAGCAGAGCCAAAAGGCTCATTAACCCACATCAAACAGGAAAACAAGCTGTCTAAATGTATTACACCAGACTTACAATTTAAAAGTAATAAAATGATTATTATACATGATCAGGCATAACAATATGACCACCTTCAATATTGTGTTTGTCCCCATTTGCTGTCCTTCAAGTGTGATGCTCTGTGCATTCTGTCACCCTTCTATCAGAACCAGTATTAACTTCTTCAGTAATTTGAGCTGCAGTAGTAAAGATGAGTAACAAAAATTGAGAAAAAAGGTAAATGGTCACAGATCAATTTATTATTTAACTCTTCAATGGGCAGCTCAAGTGGAGTTCCTCCCATGTGGGTTTCATCCTGATTCTCCAGTTCCCTTTTACAAAAACATGTAGCCAGGGTAATTGAAGACACAGGTACCTAGCCACTAGGATGAATAAATATGTAGTGCTGGTCCTAAGCCCAGATAAATTGGAGGGATGTGTCATAAAAACTATGCCAAATAAATAATGGGAATTACCAACCTCAGTGGCGACCCCTAACAGGAGCAGCTGAAAGAAGAAGAAAAAATATTGGTAAGACCATAATACAGTTTCTAGAGCCTTATCACCTCTAACTATGACATCCCATTGTTTGTGACACTGTAGCATTGAAAACGTACTGACTTTGTACTCCGTATTATGACCATGCTTATTAATACAACACACATCACAATGATCTCATTGCGCCGTCAGCTCAGGTGGTATGTGTTGCATGTCTGTGTTTAGAATCCATGAAAGAGCCCAGCTGCCTTGCCGATACTGGATCTATTCTAAGTGAATGAGACAGGAGGGCTGCTTATGACGCAGACACTTGTTTTAAATTCTGCTTATGATAAACGTTCCGGCATCTGCATGCCTTTCACTCTAAGCTCATCTTTGGCAAGCCATCCCAAACATTTACAATGACTTCAGCCCTGGTCCAGCACTCTGAGGTCAGAGCCTGAGAAGGACTAGAAGCTTCCGTTCATTATAGAAAGGCTTTGTGCAAACAGTGATATTTTTTGTCTTGTGAAGTAATGTAGTGATCAGCTTGTCTGGCTCCAAAGTTGGGACTGGGCCTCTGCATTGTTCTGGATTTGATTTAATTGAGGATTACCAACAAATCCTCCTTTCAAAGAGAACCGAAAGCAATATTTCACAGAACAACCTCAGAAAGAAAATAAAAAAGATTGAATAAAAAAAGAAGCTTGTAATGTCTCAGATCTTCGAGTTATCCAAAAACCCTGACCATAAACATATGTGGTCTGATCTTCATAAGTTGGATCAGATGTATTGGAAGTTGGAAACCTTGATACTGTGCAGAGAAGTGAACCTCCTGGACTCATGGGAAACCATGGATCAGGCCAAACAAGGTTCCAGTAAGAGCCATAACTAAATAATTATTTAAAAAATCATCATGAATCAACTATTTTAAAATGACGGGTAATATATGAAGTCCCCTCACTTAAAAGGGACAGTGGTAGCCTAGTGGGGTTTTTTTTGGACTATCAACCAGAGATTGGTGGTTCAAATCCCGGCTCTGCTATGCAGCACTGTTGGGTCCTTGAGCAAGACCCTTAACCCTCACTGCTTCAGGGGCGCTATACGATGGCTGACACTGCGCTTTAACCCCAGTTCCCAAAGCTGGGATATTTCTGTTATATATTTCTGTTATTATAAAGCCTGTATTGTAATAGTACACCACCCAAGTGCCATCTATAAATGAATAACATTTTAACATGTTTTTTAATCATGCTCTCTCTACAACTGTCAGGTCTTCTCATGTTGTTACTGTAAGAAATTAGTTTCACCAATACACTTTGTTTTTTGCCCATCCTAAAGGCCAGTGATCTGTTCTTAAGGACCTGTATTACACAAGTCTTGTGTATACTGCTTCAGACTCAAACTGACCTGAAATAAACCAGCATGAATCAGATGGCCCAAGTCAGAATGTCCGCCTAATTCAAACAGTGCCCGCTGTAGCTCAAACATCTATGCCCTTTAGCTAGGATTATTTTTCCTCACCAAGCTGCCCAAACACCAAAAAAATAGAATATATCATGGAGAAAACACATCCTTCAGCCCGGGAGCTGCTGTTTGCTCAGTGGAGAACCCAGTCCGGCCCAGGAGAAACACTGACACATGCAGACACTTCCACTGAACATTTCTTCCTAAATCAAAGCTCAGTCTGTCCTTCCACCTGTCAGGCTCTCTTGTTTTGTCTGTAAACCAGTTTTATATAGCTTATTTAATTAATGACTAATTAGAAAATCTTGACTAAAAATTGATAAATATAAAGAGTTTTTAGACACTATGTAGTACAAAGATGGGTTCTAATCTTCACAGAGGGGTATGTAACTATTGTTAATTGTTCAAAAGCTCAAAGAAACAACATGGATCTAATTGGGCCGTGTTTCAAACCACATTATCATGTACACAGATCATGCATAACATTATGACCACCTTCCTAAAATTTTGTTAGTTACTGCAATGCACTGTGAATCAGAACAGCATTAATTCATTCAGCAATTTGAGCTACATTATCAGTTGAATGGGCCAGCCTTTGCTCTCTATGTGCATCAGTGAACCTCTGATCAGTGTTATTCACCTGTTATTCACCTGTCGATGGTTATAATGCCTGGTGGGTGTAATAAATACTGAAATTAAAAGCTTGTGGTAATAGACACAAACCTTTCCATTCCGGTAAAGGTTTATGAAAAATCAGCTCAGTTTCCTTCCACTGGCGCATTTCTCTAAGTGTTGTAAACAGTGTGAACTCTAGGCCAGCAGTATAATGACCTGAGCTAATTCATCTCTGCATAGGCTGGTTCAAACAAAGTTCAAGCTAAACCTAAACATAGAACACTAGTGTTCGTGTATGATTAGCTTATAAGCAGCTTTCTGCGAATAATGATGAATGCTCCTTTATCTTAATTGAAATCCGACTTGGACGCACCCAAGGTAATTTAGTTCCAGCCTTGAGACATGGACAAGTGAAGGGAGCTGTTAGGCTGAGTACTTTCAGCTATGAAGGCCAGTGTAGGGAGTTGGTAGTCAGTCTCTGACGCAGGTCAGCACTGGTCCAGAACACTCTGGGAAATGTTTCAAAGTAGTAGTGAGCGTGTGTTTTCTCAGAACACCCTGTTCTTAGCTAGGTGTCTGCAGAACTGTTCTGTGCGGCCAGAAGTTCCTTCCACCGGCCCTGGTAGTATCAGAGTGAGTTGGGAGTCCATACTGTGAAAAACCACTGACTGAGCAAGTCCACTGTTTTCTTTACTCACTCAATGGTTTTCCCAGGGGCTCCAGCTGTAAAACCCCCCTTCCCAAAATATTATCCAGACAGACTTTTCCAGCCTCACTTAAAGGCCTTCTGGTATTAAGATATAAATCTCAAGTGAAAAACCTCACCATAAAGATGGAGGGTGTTTCCTGTAGTCCTGTAGCTTAAAGCCAACATGCCCACCTAATGGTTAATGACAATATCAAGTTCATAGACTTGAGGCTTACCCAGCAATATCTATAGGAGTTAGCAGATTTGTAGCCCGATTACCACCCACATCAACCATGCTAATTGGATGCAGTGTTTTAAACTAAGCTCTCACGACACACAGCCAATAAATCATTATTTCCATCCAAACAAAAGTGGGGATTTTTTTTTGGCCCAGGTCAGATTTGTTGCCCAGGTAGAGCTGATATACATGGTAAAGCAGTTTTCTTGAACTTTGTTGTATATTAGCCTTTGCAATATTCTATTAGGTGCTTGCCTAGTCTTAGACGATCTCTAATTTATCCCAAATTTGTCGATCTAATACAAAATTAATATTATTAATATCACCTGAATACATTAGTAAGAATTATTAAAAGTCCACAAGACGTCTGCAAAAAAGGGTGAATAGCAATTTTATATTGACCTGAGTGGAGTGGCAGTTTATATGATCTAGTATTAAATGGCTAGGCAAGGGAAATGAATGAGCAAGCATATGTTTCGTGGCTTTAAAACATCCCTCATCTTCTCTGGATGAGAGACAGTGTCAGTATGACTGCTATTTCCAACTCTTACCATCGCCGTGTGTGGCTCACAGGGGCATCTGGACCTACATGGCTTTGTTAGAATAGTTGCTTGGCTACTTAGACACTGTGCACAAACATATAGCAAAAAGGCTAGAAAGAGGGCATTGGTGTTAATCATTGTGGTCACTCAGTAGAAAAGACCTCTTCCTGTGATGTACCTCATCTGCTCACCCCCTACAGGATACAGATACACACTTAGTATATTTACACATGTTTCATCACTGTGCCACACACACACTTCCCAAGCCTCAAACCTCCGCAAACCTGTGTTTTCATCAAGCATACCGACCACCAACCAATCTACACTCACGTTTTGTTTCTATTTTTACAGCACGGTTTGTGTGAAACCACTTGGTGTTCGACGTCTTCACCCCAGTGGCCGTTCTACAATAATACAGTGTTCTAAAAATACAGTGCAGACCTTCTTTGCCAAAAATATACCATGTAGACCATCATTACCTGATGGTTGGTCAAAACTGATATCTCCTATGTATTATTATTATTAATATTATTGATAATAATAATATTAATACAATTTAAAATATATACTGCCTATATTATAATGTAGGCTTGCTTGGTCTTTTTCTTGGTGTTTTTGCTGATCAACAAGCTGCAATAAACTCAATCATTCTCTCTCCCCCAACCCCCACATTTTTTTCTTTTAAAACAAAAGTTTATCACTTTTTGCAAGGTTTAGTGCTGGGTTATGAACTACAAATAAAGCATTTATGCAGGCATTCAGTTCTTCCATCTAACCTTTGACTTTGTGTGAGGTATGAGTGGGTTAGTATTATCTGAAGCATTCGGTCTTATAATCCCTATTCTTCTTTACTGCAGGGGAATGCACGAGGTGTGTGGGGTCGTACCAGAGCTGCAGTCCACCACAGGAAATTCCTCACATGGGCCGTCCACCCACCTGCAAAAACATGCCTCGCCGTTCACACAGCACCTAGCGTTAACGCCCAGCTCTCCTAATGCCTGGCAGTGAGCCAGACACTGCCAATCTCTGACCAAATTCACTCGCACTTTCTTCTCTCTCACGGAAACATGCTCACACGCAACAGAGCTTTGGTGTCTGACTGCCCGGGGTATAATTCTTCTGAGGATACATAATTGGCTGCTTATTTTTGTGTATGTCTGTAAATTTCTTGGCTCCAGTCAGTCTTGGTGTACTGTATGTCAAAAATATTTTTTTCCTCCCGAGGAAATCTAAGCAGCCTGATTTCTTCTTAATCTCAGCAGCGTAATATGCTTGATCGGCTTCAATTAATAGATTCAGTGACAAACAAGCCAGGATGGGTGACTACCAACACATACGCTTACAATTAAAAGAAATCAGACATGCTTTTTACATCATACATGCTGGCAACAAAGGAAATACTCATTGCATATTTTCATGAATACCATATTGCTTTCTTTGTTGTGATTTGTACACAGGAAATAAAGGAAAAGTTAGGACACTTAAGGATGTGAAGCTAATAACCAGTCTTTATTTTTAGTTTTAAACACAAAGGGCAAAATAAAACCAGCAGTAAAATAACAAATGGAATGAAAATGGTAAAGAAAAAGCTCAGCCCTCATGTTGGCTGGAACCGCTGAGGTGTATAGTCAGACACAGGGATTGATCCATGGATTGCTCAGGTGAAGGCCGGTGCTCTAGCCGTGTGCCACAAGTGACTAAGGATCCACGGCGGCAGCAAGTGGAAAACAAAGTGGCTCATGCACAGCGTGTTGGCTTTACTGCACACCGATCACTGCATTGATCCATGGTGGTCGACCCATCACCAGAGGGGTCAAGAAGACATCACGGGCGGAGGCTGTCAGTCCACATTGCTGGAAGACAAAGTGCAGCAGCCAGCACGGTCCGAGCACAGACCCAGCAAAGAAGGAAGTGATTGGTGCAGCCCTTTTTGTGCGGCCTGTGGACAGCGCCGCTGTTCTATCCCTGATTCAAACAGCTGCTACCTCCAGCCGTTAGACCCTGTTGGGCCCAGTGGATACAGATCTCTCCCTGACCATCAGCCAAGGTACCATTGGCAATAGCATGTCTGATTGCCGCACCCTGTTTTAAAGGGGACAGCAGGTGCAGCCAATCAGCCCTAGTAAGGCTGATGTGTATAAAGCCTTAAGGGGAGAGCGATCTGTAATGCAGACCATGCCAGAATACAAGCTTTGGTTCAACTGCGTGGTCGGTACCGTAACATTCTTGATCTTATTTTCTGTTATGTCTTTCATTCCAAGGCCTTCTGTGAACAATTTATGCTCTGGCAGCTGTTTGTTTTATTTCTAAAGGCTTGTTTTTCTCACTGACTGGCATTGCAGGAGTCTTACTAGCCGACCTCTCTAGTCTTACTAGCCGGACATCGACCTCTCTAGTTTCTTTTAGTACCTGGCCAAAGTGAAAGATCAACAATCACTGATGACAATGAGAGCTGAAAGTCCATTATTGAGAAAGAGGGAATGTTAGGATTTCATCTTCAACTGATGTAATTTGAATAACAGAAAATGATCTATGAAGAAGTGAGTGAACATTTGCACAGGGGCACAGCAATGTCTCAAAAGTATGTTTTATTGCATCAAATGATAATATACATATTTTTTTTTAAAGGTAAGTATTTGTGAGCTTGACAAGGGCTAAATTGTGATGGTTCTGCAACTGGCTCATAGCATCTCCGAAACTGCAGCTCTTGCCGGGTGTCTATTCAGTAACATAATAGGTGTCAGGAGAAAGGCCACCGGTAACTACTAACTGAAAAATTGCTCACTGCCGGGCCCTTTAATTGCTTGGATGGTATTTAGGCACAATTGTAAGTTGCTTTTGATTAAACTGTCCGATAATGTAAAGAAAGACATTTTTGGCCTTTTTTTCTCTCAGGGTTTCTCTTTCTGAGCGCCAGCTTGTAGGTTTATGGTGAGATAAGTCAACACAGTTCCTGTATAGAGAAAAAGCAAACACATGCTTTAACGTCACCGCACTCGTCAGCATTCTTAAATTAGAGACCCCCAGCAGTCTGACCTTTAACACAATGTTAACAGAAACCGGACATTCCTGGGTGACATGATGTTTTTTACCCACACTGATACTGGTTTGCAAAATGTAGATTATTATTTACTGCTACTAATGTATTGCTCCAGAGAACAATTACATTGATCATTTGCAGTATATGTAGGAAATTGTTATATGAAATAAATACAATGTATGCCTCAGTTTCGTAACCTGTTGTGGTGGCGTTTACATATGTAGTACTTTACTGCCAACCTGCCAAGACTAGAACACAAACAAGACCCTGTTATAAAACACAGCATCAGGTGTCACATACCATACAAAAACAAGTGACACTATAGAGCAGAACATTGATGAGCACCCCTGAGCGTTTTCTGACTAACAATTTTATGTTTATTAGCATTTTGTCATTAGATTGTAGTGTTTTACCCAATTGCACACTATATCAAATTAAGATGATTCAGTATGGACTGTGTGAGCTTAATATTTTGCCCACAGTAATCTTGAAAAGGGTCAGTATTGGTGTACCATGCTATTTTATATCAGTTTTGAATACCTGTATTGCTTTTTTATATACCACTATATATATTTTGAACAATTTTATTGTCAAATTTTGTAAAATAGCCAATTTGAAAGTTGGAATATTTTTTAAATGTACTAAAAGCAAGTATCAGGATTTCTTTTATGGCAAAAGTTTGTCTTTATTTACCAGCTTAATTGTATTTTGTCCATACTGTACAGGCAAATGTTGAATTGATGCATTCAACAACACTTTTTTTAATTACATGGTACAATGGTTTGGGAAATCAAATATCTACTCATTACAATACATATCCAACTCCACATGATGGTCTCTGCTGTCTGTCTGCACATGAACATGATTTTAATGAAATGTTTCAAAACAATTTGAATTGAGAATGTTATACTAATTTTAGTTTTTTAATTTCTAAATGGCCCAGGTTTTCTGGAAATGGGTATTCAAATTGGGACCTAAAGGCCAGCGATGAGCACCAACAGCTGTTAAAAACGTTTTACCTGAAAACGTTTACTGGTTGTTTTGAAACCACCACATTCCAGTTTCAACCTTACAGCAAAGCAAGACCTGGGACCAACACACCCACTTCCCCTTCAGCTGGACTTGTTTGCTTTCTTTGCCTCCTGTTTGACATTTTTCTCTTCTCTATTCTTTCCTCTTACTTGCTCATCTGTCTCAGTCTTTTTCAGGACCCGCTTGGGTCCGTGAAAAACAGGAAACAATTGTGTGAAGATTCACTCTGTGCCCAGTTCCAGACAGATATACAAAGAAGGTTTTGTTGAGTGAACTGGGGGCTCTCCAGGCCTCTCAGACAGGTGACCCTGCCTTGGCTGATGGTTTACGCAGACTTTAAGAGACGGCTGTTGCAGATGATTCATCTTGAGACAGACGGCAATGTGTGCAGATGGTATTTCAATCCAACAGGCGATTAGGTTCTGGTCCGAGCAGACTCATTAGACGCATTACAGCCGGACCATGTAATTTTGTTAGAACTTATCACAAGGTTTTACCCACAAAGACAGAGCCCATATTGTGACATGAAGACCTCTACGTTCTCTTGAGACCAAACATTCCTATTTCATAGAAATTACATAAAGCACAGCAGACCCCAGTTACTATTTTGAAGAGTTTGATTAGTACAATTTACTATCCCTCACTTCCTACATTTGAAGCTGTGGCAGCATTACATGTTGAGGAATGTTTCTTGGCATTCTTTGTCCCCATGCATCCATGTGACACTCTCAAGTGATCTGGGTTTGAATCAATTCTTGATCTTGTGCAGCCAAACATGCGGATATGACTATGCTGGTATAGAAATGTACGACACCATTTGGAAGAGCATGACCAAGAGTTCCAAGTATTACTCTGACTTCCTAATTCACCAGGCTTAATCCCAACTGAGAATCTGTTGGGCCATATTGCTCTCTGTTGGACTATATTGCCCATTGT
>JAYDZF010000005.1:4742982-4757159 GCA_034509105.1 Microcambeva barbata
TTAATAGTTAGTCAACTGGTAAAGTAACTGAATATTTCACATGCAATATTTCACAGGTTTAAACCATCTCACTCTACAAAAATGTAGTAAAACAAGCTTCACCACTAGTCAGAGACTTTTGTCTTGACGTTTGGAGGCCTGGAGCTCTCCAGTATGAAACTGTTCAGGTTCAAATACAATGCCAAACTGCCAGCTAAATCTGGTTCAGGTTTGCAGATGACCCAGTTCAACAGGGAAATACTAGAAAGAAGGCAGGAATACCCTGAACAAGGCAGACATCTTTCACATCTATGAGTCATTCCCTTGTCCTTTATGACCCTTCCAAGTACATTTTTGTCCACACTGGAAGCCGTTTTAGAACATGGTGTGTGTTCATAATATTTTGGCCTAGTTATTTAAAAGTGCATTGAAGACACACATGTGATCACACCAAAGGCACTGCTCGCAATCGAGGTTCCAATGTATCTCAAAGGTGTGCAACTGAACTGATGACAGTGCTCTGGGGTTCCTTTACACTTCACAAAACTACATCTTTATAGGTCAGATATTGAATTCAGGGAAACAGCTGTGATTCAAAAAGAAAAATGACCCTGTTAAGGCTCACTATTGATTTGACCAGGTTTTAACATTGGATGCCCCTCCTGACTCAACTCTCCTACTTATCCTGGCTTGGGACAGGCACTACAATGCACTGGTTTCTGTATCCTGTTGGCTAGGGTGGCACCCATCCGACCTGTGACAACGAGTTTCAAACTCTCTGTACTGGTGTGTTAGCGGACAATCCCACTGCTCCCTCTGTGCTATAACAAGAAAGACTTTCACTGAATGTTTGACAAAGTTGATTTTTTACACCCGCTAAACCAAAAAATAGTCCTTATGCATTTAGTGTACACACCAATTTTCTTAAATGTTTTAAAACAATGATTGTAATAACTGCTATTACATGCATGATGACTCCTCAATCACACAATGCAAAATGCATTATTGCATTTAACCTGTGTTCAGTGTTGTAATGCCAAGCACAGCTGTGATAGTGTCATGACATTATCTTTGGCAAGTGGTTACTGACATGCCTCGGCATGCCTCCACCATCCCACTGATCCTCCCCAAATATCTCAGACAACAGCTTACTGAATGATTCAGATGTTTGCAGAAAACAAAGCCAACAAAGGAGACGGGCATTTTTAGTGAATAGCTTTTTTTACACTTCACAGATATTTCATCCAAATGATCCTAAATGATTAACAAGTGAGATATTTTAAGCACAGCTCTGAGCACTTAATGATTGAGTGGCTTAGACGCTCTGTTTAATTTAATTTATTTATTCATTTCACATCTTACTCGTACTCATCAACTGAACCAGCTGCACCAGCATGTCATGCATCAATTAAATCAGTACTAAAACAAAGAGCAAACGAAAAGCTATATGGCTCCAAATGTACTGGGTACAACACTTGACCAATGTTATGCCAATTTCTAGATAGGCAAAAGTTATCCTTGATATGTAGGGTGAGTGTAATTACCATAAGTCATAATTTAAACATCTCCCTTTAAAATTCCAAAATATGTAAATACAGTTAACCCCCGCTTATTCGCGGTTCAAGATTTGTGGACTCATTCGTGGATTTTCCGTTGGAACCAAACTAACATGGATTCATGGAAACCCAAAAAACAAATTGTATTTTTGTTCAGTTCAGTTCATTGTCTTTAAGCCCTTATCCTAATCAGGGTTGGGGAGGGGTGCTGGAGCCTAGTCCAGCTCTTCAGCGAGCACAAGGCACGATATAACACCCTGGATGGGGCGCCAGTCCATCGCAGGTACCTACAGGACAATTCAGTGTCTCCAGAGTACCTGGAGGACATTAGGAGAACATGCAAACACCACATAAAAAGGACCTAGATCGTCCCACCCAGGGATCGAACCCAGGACCTTCATGCTGGGGACAGTCCTCCCCACTAAGCCACCGTGCCACCCTGTAATTTTTTTAGGAGATTTGTTGCAATGGTAAATTACTATGAACAATATATTTTACTAAACCTTTCAAACTGTCTCATACATTATCCATGAGATAACATTCAGGAGTCTTTATTTAATGTGCATTGTTATGTTTTGTTGTTCCTATAATGTAATATTGATGCAAACAATCATTCATGATAATCACACATTCTCAAAAGGTGAGTAAGATAAAGAATTCTAACCCTCCTACATAGAATGTATACCTTGTTGTAACTATTGAGACACCAAAAGCCAGTCTACTCAAGCAACCTGACATCATGCATAATGATGTCAAAGCCACCTCCTTTTGTTCTTGTGTTTACAGTAAACACATCTGCTAAAAATATGCCCAATTGCCACTAACCCTGGGTGTAAGTTCATGACACACAACAAAACAATTGAGTGAATTGATTTCTGTACCAAGATGGAATCTACTGGAACATTGTGTCATAGGTGAGCAAACGTGTTAAATCAAGGGGCAGATTTATTTGATTTCCAACACCCACCTTGATCTTTTTTCTCTTTCTAATAACTTTATTTGAACTCCATATCTATCATCAAAAATGTCTGAAAGGTCTAATCCCAACCGAATGGCATTTCACACATATCCTTTGACATTAAGTATTAATGAGGGAGTTTCCACACTGGCACCTTAATGCTGTCTGTTTTTAATTTGGTTGTCCTGACATTTTCTGCAACTTTTGAGTTTGTTGAGCTCATTTAACTTAAAGCAGCTTTGAATGCATTGACCAATTAACCCAATGAGGTACCAATTACAGATTTCTTTTAAGAGGTTTAACCTGCAGCCTATTGAGGTGAGGTCTGAACCTTTGTACTATATCTGTTTTATCATATATATAATGCTGAGGCATCTTTTGACCCAAGCCAAACTATAATCTGTGTGGGTGTTATAAACCGTCATACTAGATGGAATTTTGGCTGTATTACTCAAGAGTAGACCTAAAGATTGCTTGAAAGAGGTCTTGTTTTTAGTATTTCTTATCTTATTCTCTTTATGTACATGTTAAGTACAATTACAGCATTTAGAAGGCACTTTTATCAAAAGCGACTTACTTTTATGAATGAACTGAGGGTTGCTCAGGGGCCCAACAGTGACGCCTTCATGATAGTGGGGCTTGAACCGGTGACCGTCTGGTTACTAACTCAGTACCTTAATCACTAAGCCATATGTTAAGACTCATTCAAGCCAGTTAAGGTGACACACAATACACACATCTTATCCTGAATGTCCACGCCAATGATTAAAAAGAAATATTTAAAACATTTTGGAAAAACACTGAACAATAATTTACTCTTTATGTTGTGTCTATGTTGTGTTTGATTGAAAAGCTGAGAAAAGATAAATAGGTTTTCATATTTTTTAGCTTTTCTTTGGTTCTGTCCTTAATATATATATAATAGTCATTTCCAATTTCCCTCTGCAATGTCTTGCTTGTCAAGGACGTACTAGGACACACACTGCATCATTCTTCCTTTAATGTGAAGCAATAGACTCTCTGTATTCAGGGAGGAATTAGGTACGCTGTGTAAACTTCTTTAATTGGTCTGTCTTTATGTACTTTTTACATTATAAATATCCTTATGATTTAACAGATTTATTCATTATGATGGCAAGTTGAATGCCTCAATTGCAGCACTAAAAAGAAATTGTTCCTGATATACAGAACTGTGCTGGAAAAGTGTCATGCACAGATGGCATTCATTCAACATTAGTTATTGGCTCGGTTGTCTGTTTTTGTGAGGTAATTGTGGGGTAACTCTGGTCTCCACATTTCTGTACAGGTATTTCCTTTTCTCAGTTCAACTAATCACAAAGCTTCAACTGGGAGTGTCGCCTGGGCAAAGCGAGGCTACTTCAGGACAAGGACCTACAAACACTGGCTCATTGTGTATTTTTGTCCATGCAGATCAAGTGTCTCATGAGCAGTGTGGAAGACTGAAAAGAAATTCCACCTAGCCATCAATAGTCACTAAGAGCTTTAGTAAGGTTAGTGTAGCTTTAGGCATAGTTGTGATGTTTTGTGGGCTTTTTTAAACATTTGCTGTTATGAAACATCTTGAGCATCTCCTGGAGCAGGCAATGATTTTCTGCATGAGGCTTATTATAAAACAGAATGCGTCGGTTTAACAAAAAGCCTGTTCAACTCTTTTTGGGGCTATTGATTGCACCGCAGACCACATACATAGTTCTGTGCATTAAGAATAATTGCCCAAGTGTGATTTCCTTCCACTGAGCCAGACAATTCAAAAGCTTGGTATCTCAAAACATTAAGCTACAGAGTGCTAATCAAATATCAAAGAATTGAAGCAATGGTATTTATATGAAACAGCCCTTAGAAGAACAGCTTATTTCCCCACCATCCATATCACAAAAGAAAAATACTTTGTGCCTGTCTTAAAAATTTCTCAACAATCTGTCTTCAGGGGCATTACCAACTCTGCACGTCGTCAGGATTGTGTGTGAGAAGCACAAAAACTGATTCTACCAAATGCACTTTACTGACAAGGCTTCCCCATGGCAATGAAATTTCCTAACACTTGAGTCACTTTATTACACAATTGAGTGTTCAGACCATAAAAAGGAGAGGTACAGTACACTCTAATAACCAGAGTCCATGAAAGGATCTATAAGCACAGACCTGGGATCACAACAATGTCTTGTATGATTTTTTTTTTCATTTATTAGTATTTAGCATCATGTTTTGAACATCTTGGTTACAATCATGACAGGACAGGTGATTAGTGATTATGCACGATTCATTTAATTAGTCTTTGATCTCAAACACTGGAAATTCAGTATCGTTCACCACACCTGCGTGTACTTGGACTGTGTGAGGAAACAGGAGCACCCAGAGTAAACCCACAAAGACTCTGGAAAAATAGTATGGACCCAGACTACTACACAAGTGAACCAAACACCTTCTTTCTGTTTTCTCACATAATAGACTAGAATGACTAGAATAGACTTAGTCAATCTTTTGGGCATGGTCTTCAAACAACTGGTCAGTTGAATCATATTGTATTATCAGTCACAATATAGTTATTGCTTGGTTGGTATGCCAATCTGCAGCCATGCCTCCATGATTTTGGGTGAGATAGAACACATGAGGTGTAGGATTAGAAACACCTACAGAATGATCCATTAATTCATTTATTCATTGACTCGTTGGGTGAAAAAAAAAAAAAAACAACTCTCGAAAAAACTTTAAAAAACCAGGCCTGGAATTAACCCAGGTCATGACCCACCTGCATTGTAGAACTGGTCCAGGACTGCCATCTCTCCAAAGTCCAGTTTCCCAAAGTGGACCACGTCCAACCTGCAACCGGCCTCATCGCATGCATCCTTCAGACACTGCAGAGCCGCACTCTCTGCAGTACCAGTTTCGGAATTCAGGACATAAGTCACTCGTACGGCCCGAGTTTTACTTGTGCCTGCACCTGACGAACAGGTAACGACGGCTCCAGCTCCTCCTGACGGGTGGCTCACCAATCCACAGCTGGCACCACTACCAGATGCAGGCTCGTTCCAGAAAGCGCCTGCTGCTGGGACAGTTCCACTATCACCAACTCCAGGTAGTTCAACATCTGGAAGAAGCAGGCGCTCCCGATTAGGATTCATGATCATCCAGTAGCTCCTTCAAATCCGGATCTGTGCCTGCAGATGTTCCTGCACAGCTGGCACCGCTGGCATTCTCGGTACGTAAAAAGCATGCACGGGTGATCAATTTCTGAAAAACGTCTTGCGCTTCATGCTTTCATGTCCGTCACGTACATGGAGGAGAACGTGTAGGAAAACGTGTGTGTTAAGTAAAGAGAAACCCTGTCACGGTGAAGTATTGCGCCTTTGTAGTCACGACCCAGCCAGTGACACGCAGAAGCTACTGAAAGGAACCGGAATACGTCCCAGGCATTTCACAAGCGCACTTTCCCTCCCGCATAGTTCTCCAAAAGTTCACGCACGTTTGATGACTGAACTCCACGCGTGTTCCACAGCGCTGTGGGGGGAAACGAGGAAAACAAGCTGCCTACGTTCCTGCATCCAAACTCCGACCTGCGTCCGGTAATCACCGCTTCAGCTCATCCGGAGAAAAATCGAAAACAAGTTGTGAAATGGTGTGTGCGTAAGACTACGCGCTCCGTGCTGAGCTGGACCCTGCCCTGTTTCTACTGTTATTGCGCTCTCTCTCTCTCTCTCTCACCACACACACACACACAGGGGCGGAGTCAAAAGAGTGACGCGCCTCACGTCGGGCCGCGTCCAAATCCGCTAGTGTGTGAGACCAGTGCGCTACATGTTCTAATATGCACTACACTACACCATACAGTACAGTAGTGTGTTTATTTGACAAACATGTGTTGCCAGATCTACATTAAACCACTGTTGATATTATTAAAATAAGCTTACATATATTTTACCTGAGTGTTTTCTCGTATGACCCAAGTGGGACTGGACACACTGCACCCTGTTATTAAAAATTTGGCATTTTTCCAAAAGCAACAAACAAACAAACAAACAAACAAAAACAAGAAGCCAATTTCTCAAAATCACGTTCGATACTGCACCGTCCTCTAGTGGTAAGCTTTAGATAAAACATCTGGTCACAGGCATTTAATTGCAACCTGCCAGTCGAAAGTGTTCCTTCTTGTAAAGCTAAATTTCTATTTCTTTTAAGGAACTAAGCATATTAGATTATTACAAGCACATTATTCATCGCTAGGGTATAATTTATTTTAAATTAATGAACATGTTCAATTCTAACCAGGTTTTTTTATATGTGATTTCTCAATTCAAACCTAAAAGAAGCCTTTGTCTGATTTCTGTATAAAATGTATTGCAGTCTTCATAATCTTCAGCTGTTCCGAACCTATATGAAGTAAATAACCAGCAAGTGTATTAATAAATGCTTTCGGGTTATATTTACACTATCTGGCAACCTTCAGTCTCCCTGCTGTACCACCGTGTCGCTGTCTCACGCATTGTTCTAAACTGTGACTTAACGACTGATTCGATTCTTTAATGTGAATCGTTTTAGTAAACTCGAACTCTCATACTCTTCGCTTTAGTGCCCATTATTTCACTTGAGTATCTGAACTGAATTAGATTTACTAGAAGCAAAGTAAGCTGCACAGGGGAACCTCTAGGAATTTTGGGTCCCATTAAAATATATTCCTCTGTTCCCCACCCTCCAGGGATGTTAAGGGCCTTACTCAGGGACCCAACAATGGCAATTTTGTGTTGATTACCAGTCCAGTACCTTACCCACTAAGCCATCACTATAATATTATTTCAATTTTTAGATTTAAGGCTTTATTTTCAATATGTAAGGCTATGCAGAGTAATATCATTTAAAATGATATATAAGCAATGATTACTAGGATTTCTGTTTGGATTATGAAACATGGAGCATCATTGCTGTTCCTGGGCAATTTACTAACCAATATGCTCAAGATGCACCGCTTTGATAACCAATCACCACACCCATTAGGTTACCAAGTTACCGACTGGTTTCCTCATTGATTAACTCAACGATTTACCCACCGATGAACTCATCAATTAACTCATCGTTTTCCTTACCATAGCAATTTACTCAGCAATTGAACCATCCTGTTATGTTACAGGTCAAATTAAAATAATAAAAATTGAAATTTAACAAAATATTGAATTCAGTTGTTAGTAAATGAGTTATTTACATTAATTATTATATTGTTTTTTGTTTTCTGACACTTTTGGGTTCATTAAACATGGAGCATCATTGCTATTCCTGAGAAACGAGGGTTAACGAACTCATCAATTTACTCGATTTACACACAGACACACGTGGGTTGAGTTCTGATGCAGTTCATGAAGAATAAACTGGTGTTTTTGTGGTTAAAGTAGGTTTGATGACATGTATTAATGTGTAAACAGTTTTGATCTCTCCTCTGATTCACTGTAAATATATAAATGACATTTAAATGTTTATTTAATTTCAATTGAAATGTTAGTTAAATTGCTTTTAGTTTATTTTATGTAAAGTACATTTACAGTGATTCACTTTAATTATACTTAAATATGCAGACCTCTGGATTTTATTTTTAATTTATACAAAAAATGACAGTGTAATATTTTAATAATGAAAATATTTTTCATTGTATATATGTAATATTTTTGAGGGGCACTCTTGCAGCCACCTACAATATAGTACAATAAGGCAATTGTGAACGTATAAAAGGTTTCCTAACAGTGCAGCTGTGATAACATTCTTTTTCCTCTGTTACTGTTGTGGTGGGGTCTTATTTTAATGTTAATAATTTGACAATACTAATTTGATAACACTGCAATATCGATGGTAAGATTCGTTTGAATTAGAATAGATCTATCCGATTCTCTTAAAAGAGTTGTTCAAAAAAGAACCGAGTTGTTTATGAATCACCTATCACCAGTATCTCCACAGAGGACAAAGCGGCGCACCTTTAATCAGACTGGAAACGGAAATGTCGATGTGTTTATCTTGAGATCATGCGAAATGTCTGTGTGATCGAAAGCAGTTTTTCTTTTCGGTGGCAGAAATTCACATATTTTACGCAGACATGTCCCTTTCTAATGCGCCACTATGTCAACGTATGGGGTTTCTACTGATTTTCTTTTGCCTTTCTGGTATCAATCGATCTTCTCAGATTTCCGACCTAAAGTCGAAAATAACGGGTGTGGAGGAGCTGCTGGAGGAGTTCCGCAAGCAGCTTCAGCAAGACGAGTCCTACCAGACCCCGGAGGAAGCGAGTGATGCGTGTCTGGGCGATTTTGACCTGGCGAAAGAACGCATTATCCGCGCCATGGCCTCTATAGAACGCGGCGCAACCTTTCTGTCGGCCCCGGCTCGGGTGCGCAGCCGCAGGGACTGTGTGCGCGCGTGTTGCGTGGAGCCGCGCTGCAGCACGGCGGTGGTGCAGGAGGAGACGCAGCCGTCGGTCACACCTGAGACTGAGGGTTTACGCTGCTATCTATTTAACTGTACGTACGGTGGAGTAAACGTGTGCGCGTTTTCGTTCCAGCTGGGATTCAGCGCGTTCAGTCGAGGAGCGCGCAACATGAGCGCCCCCAGAGAGCGGCATCGCGTTGTGGGAAGACCACTGGATGATGATGATGCAGATGGAGACTCGTCCATGAAAGGTTGGCTATAAACGTCTTTGCGTCAAGATTCTTTTGCTTGGAAGCAGCAACAGGGATGGTAGTCTTGGCATCATGGATGAACAGTTAACAACTGATTTAAAAAAGCTATTTTAACTAGTAAAACGAACTGTAAGGATCAAAACAATTTAAAACGTTATCTTCTAAATCTTCTGTTTTAAACTACTGTACAACTTATATGTTTTGTTGTACAATGGTGCACAGTTCAGTCCCTTCCATATTCAGTGCTTGCTTAAGCCACCTTTGGCAACTACTGTAAACTCGTGCTTATTCACGGTTCAGGATTTGTGGACTCGTGTCTTTCTGACTCTAGTGTCACATCTTGGTTTAAGTAAAATTGATGTCTTCAGAGCTGGACGAGCCTCCACGCAGTGATGCTGGGCAGGATGTCATGATCCAACTGCCCACAGACTGGGCAATACTAGATGGGAGGGACAGCATGGATGACCATGGGGTTACCCGCTATGAATGGGCCCTCATGAAAGGAGATCCATCCATAAACATGAAGGTAAAAGCATGACTTAACAGATGTTCTTGATGGACAATACAAGCAGTTTTGTGATCTCCCTGTGCTGGCTATTTGTAGGACAGTATTATATGAGACACTCATAACAGCTCATAACAGCATCTTTATCAGGTTAAATTCTTTGACCGATCCAAAAGTTTAAATAATCTTCTCTGTGTATGTCCGTGTGGACAGGTGTGTTGGCTACTCTATTGCCTCAGAGAAAAAATATATATTTGCAGATGCTGCCCTAAATTGCCCCTAGAGCAGCTAAATAATAAGTGTGTCCAGGGTGTATTCTGATGTAGTACCAGGCACCTGATGTTTTGGTGCAGGAAGAACCCACCCAAAAAGGATCACACGGTTACTGAAAATAAATAAACTGTATAGACTGTACACGTTAAAGTGTTAAAAGGGACACAAAGTGAAGTAACAAGTACACAGTGAGTCAGCAGTGTCATTATCTCTTTGGCTGCCCACATTTAAAGTACATTTGCTGATGCCATTTTGTGTTTCTTGTGTGTTTGTGTGCATGTAGGTGTGTGTTTAAGCTTTCCTGTCCACCTGTTCAGCAGAACAATTAAGGCCTTCTCTCTCTCTCTCTCTCTCTCTCTCTCTCTCTCGCTCGCTCGCTCCCCTCTCTCTTTCTCCCCCCTCTCTCCCTCCCCCTCTCTTTCTTCCACACCCCATGACCTATGCTGATATGTTGAATTGGTTTTATCACAAGCATTAACAATCCTCATTTTTGCATTAACTACTTTTCACATGATGTACACTTTATAGCCAAACATTTGTGGAAACCTAACCATGGCCTTGTCGAGACATTTCATTTAATTGTTATGGAATTGCGATCCATGGCCCATTAGTAACTAAAGCAAAATCTGAAAAAGCCTTCCACAAGATTATGGAGTCTGATTGTGAGTATGTGCCGAATTTGTGTAAGGGAAGACTGATGTCCCAAGTTATGCTGTTTTAGGTTGAGGTCTGGACCCTGTCAAGGCTACTGAAGATTCACTAATCGAACAAACAAACAAACAAAAAACCCCAAAGCAACTTTAAAATGAATACTGACTTACATGTGTGTGTTTAGTTGGTGAGGTTATGGTTCAAATGAGCATTACCCAATTTGAGTCAACAAAATATTTAAGGCTTTGGTTTTGTATTCCCAGGTCACTCATCCAGGGCTGCTGAAGCTGAGCGGGCTCAAAGAAGGTGTCTACATCTTTCAGATGACAGTGACTGACACCATTGGACAGAGGAGCTCGGACAACGTCTCTGTAACTGTACTGGCTCCTGAACATCATGCCGAAGGTTAAAACACCTTATAATGTTTCACTCCACCTATCGACCACAGAGCTTTTGAATAACAATCTGATTTGCCAGTCATGTTGCAGAAGCACAATGGATAAAATCATTTAAACATAATAAGAATAAACATAATCAGAATTAGTTTGACCTGGTTAGCATAAATGTCTGACCTTTTTAGGACTTTTATTTCTGATTGCTTGCAGATTATATGTTTTTTACATTTCAAAAAATTGCCAGCTGACAACCTCAGCCAGTTATTAGATCATCAACATGGTCCAAAATTTTAAGGGGGTTAAATAATGTCTGGAAATCCTGCTTAAAAAGTGAGGGTGTTTTAAGAGCAAATAAGCTTCCCAAGCAAAAAGATTTCATAAAAATTTTGAATGTACCAAGGTGGAAGTGTTAATTATTATTCAAAATAGTTGTTTTTTATAGTTATTTAAAATATAATTAAATGGACCAAAAACAGTAAAATAAACATATTTTTGTTGCAGTATGTACTCACCATTGCTCACAGTACCAGTTCATGTGTGATGATGGATGCTGTATTGACATTAGCTATGCATGTGATGGGAAACAGCACTGCCCTGATCGCTCAGATGAAGACTTTTGCAGCAACTGTGAGTTCATCATTTAACAGGAACACACACTGGCAATAATGTAACTCTGTCTATGTGAGTGGTCTTGACAGACATAAAAATACTGCAGTACTAGCAGCTTCCACCTGCTAAACCACTGCTAAATTTGACTTAGTATCTCAGTTTTAAAGCTGAATTTGGTTGACTTAAATTAGTTTGTTGACTTTATGTTTTTCTCCGTGTATAGTTGACGGCGGGCGAAAGACAGTGACTCATACACCCAACACTCAGTCTCAGAATGGAGGAGCACGAGAAGCAGAAGGTCGAGCCATGATTCCTTTAGAATCACAAAATCCGGATGTTTCTGTGCAGCCCAAGCAGCAGAATCTGCTTACCATCAGCCAAGGTAAAAACTAACCCAAGAGCAGACCACAAAAAATCTTATTCTAAAGCGGCAATATGCACCACATCCCATTAAACATGTTGGCACCCTTAAAAGGTTTGTGATACAGTCTGAATGACTTTTGTAAATTGATACATTCATAATGTTGTGATTTCTTTATGATCCTTGATTTTTGCAGTACAATTTTGGTAAGTAAACAAAGAAGCATCTACGAGCATTATAAACAGCAGAGGATTTGATATGGATTAATTTAATTTAACGATCAGTGAGGGTGAAACACCTTGGATGGAAAAAAACAATTGCTGTTGAGTGGAAATCACCAAATACACATAATTATTTCGGTATTGTTAAGCCATTGTTGAAGCATCTTTTAGGGTTTCTTTCCCAGCGTTGAAAACACTCCTCTATGCAGTTACCTGATGCTTTTCTTTTCATCAAGGAATTCCTCTTAGACCTCCTTTATGTCTGACTCACTAATACACAATGGCCCTTATTCATCAAACCGGCAAACAGTTAGACTAGAAGTCTGCTATTTATACATATCTGTACATCAATTTTACCAATGCAATAATTTACTAAATAATCTGATTTACAAAAACATCCTTTACATATTGTCACAAATAAAAATAAAAGTTTATTCATTATTAAATAATTAAATAACAGCAATAATAATTAATAATCTTGTAAAAAAAGTTGTACAAACATAGTAGTAGTAGTTTATTTTGAACCCATGCACGGTGTATTAATGATTAGGACCAGTCGCTGGTTCAAACCTCACCACTGCCAGGTCACTTCCATTGTTGCTTGTGAGCATGGCCCTTAACCCTCATTGCTCAGACTGTACACTGTATTGTAATATCAGTTGTTTTGGATAAAAGGTGTCTGCTAAATGCTGAAAATGTAAAATTATGAGTTCTTTACTCTCTTGAACAACTTTTAACAGAAAATATGCTGGTTTTTGGAAGTCACTGTAGAATACATGCCATCAGGAGAGGAATTAAGGCTTCTTTTCAATTGTATTACTTTAAAAACAAACAATGTTTTTATGCTGAGTAGAATTTACACACCATACACAAAGATAATTAAGAAAAAAAATCAAAACTTTCCAACTCCCCCTCTCTTAAAGATCCCTGCACGATGCCGCCTGTCATCGGTCCATGTAAAGGTGTTTTTCCACGCTGGTATTATGATGCCACAGCTGGAGAGTGTAAACATTTCTTGTACAGTGGTTGCAAAGGAAATCACAACAACTTTCTCCAGCGTGCTGAATGTGCAAATGAGTGCATCCATAAACCTGGTGAGAACATTTTCCTATTTGTCATGAGGATTCTTTAAAAGAACACTAATGCTGAAGATCTGGAGTTTTTCAGTTCTGGTGGATCGGCAAGCTACTTCAGCACCATCAGCGACTACCCATGCAAATACAGGTACCACACTTTTGATTTCAAGATAAAAATCAAAAAGATCAAATATTTTACCTTTTTGGACAGTTTTGTACAATTTGGGACAAAGCCCAATCTTAGGCTATTTGACAAATCCTCATATATCACCTACACAACTGTTAATCATTGTTATTTTTTAAAATTATTTGTCCATTCCTAAAAATGTCAGTAAGTGAAATTAAGCTTCATTGAAAGCTTATTTGTGGTGAGCTCATGTCATAGAACAAACATTTGACTAAATGTGTGTGTGTGTTTAGCTTCTAGATCTCCGAGCACTGAAACAAAAACCCAGAATTCTGCACAAGTGTCACAGAATGTTCCAGCAGTTACTAAAGCGCATACAGAATTAGGTGGACAACCACCTCCTGAATCAGGTTTGTGTTTATTTCAAAAATGTATTATTGTCATTCACTGGGAAGCCCAAGGCAGAAAAACCTTTGACAGGGCTCCAGTAAGGCTGGTGGTTATGTAGACACTTGGCCAGGTCTTAGCAGTGGTAAGCTAGTGTAATATACCACTCAAGCTCCCTGGTCATTTCTACATTTGTTAATTATTCATCAATAATCAGTTTTTATTGCTTGTTGATATATGTTTAGAAATCATACAGAATTCTTTATCCATTTTCACCAAATGCTTCATAGTAAGCATTATGGTGGACCCAGGACAGATGATTTTTGTAATTTGTTGTGTGTGTGTGTGGTAGGTGCGATCCTTGCGCTGGTACTCGGTGTCATTATCAGCGCTCTGCTCTTGCTG
>JAYDZF010000005.1:4919748-4932538 GCA_034509105.1 Microcambeva barbata
ATACCCCTGCCTGATAAAGTCAACGCTTTTGCCTCACTCAGTAATATTTTGGTAAGAATGTGAGCTCACCATGGATCCTCCAGTCAGTTCTAAGCTGCTGCCGGAGAACAGAGATGTTATTGTAGGCCAAGACAGCTGCATCCAGCGCGTTAAGTCCTTCCCAGGGATATGCTGATGCGTGAGACGCACGTCCATGATACTTCACCTCAACACTGTGTCAGTTAGACAGTGGCATAAATTGTGATTAACATAACCCAAAGACACTCTATTGTTTTAGCCTTGTGGCTGATTCTGCTTTTAGGGGTCACCACAGCAGACAATCTTGGTCTGCATGGTTCTTATTTACCATTAACTTTGGAATGGCTCTAAAAGTGAACTAATAAGTACACATCCCAATGGCTAGGCTGTTCAGCCATCCCTTCTTCAGGTTGGACAATTATCTAGGAATAGATGCCCATCGGCTGATAGCACTTTGGATATAAACCCCGGATCTCAGCAGTTAGGAGCCACCTGAGCACATGATCTTAAAATGCAAGACAGTCATAGATTATCCACATTTGACTCTTTTTAATCATTTTCATAATGTCATAATTTTCAAAGCAACTGGTCAGTAATGTCAAAGCATCTGTTTGGTGCCTTGAAGACACATAATTTACTCACACAATCGTTTAAATTGTTCACATGATTTACATATTTTCTGATTTATTACCTATGTATTGCCAGGACTGGTAGATAGGTAGAATCATTTTGAGTGGGGTGAGCCATAAACACTACATCTAGATCCTGAAAGGCTCCTTCCCTCAGCAAGTCCACTTTGCCTCCTCCATCCTCTTCTGCTGGAGTGCCAAACACAGTCACCTAATAATTCAAACATAGCGGTCACCTGTTTAACAGTGTCATGCAGGTTTTTGTTTACTGATCACGTCACTGTTATTTCTGCTGTTTTCAGGTCATCATGTAATGCTGTGTAAGTTCTATTAAGGGTCTGTATGCTAATGCAACAACACTTTCCAAAAGCTGTGTTGGATAAGAGGGTTAAGAAAGCGAGTATTCATACTAGAAAGAGAGAGATTCGAAAAGATAAGCATTAAAAAAAACAGTAAACACTATATCTTTAAATTTACAGATCAGAAATGTCTGTAAAACAGTTCAAAATAAGTCTAGCCTATGTCGCACTGTAACATCACTCAGAATCACTGTATTGATGGTGTCATTTGGACTGTGAAGAAAATAACCCATCAAATAAACAACAGGTTGTATGTTGTAGGAGAACATTGGCCGGCCTAGTTATATTCAACCAGCTTTACAAGGCAGTAGTTGTTTTATTTATATTTATGGCCACCAAAACTCTTCTGGTTTTAAACCAGAACCATTTTTTTCCAGCTGCTTGAGTGTGTTCCAGCCAATATGGTGGAAACCGCACAACTTGGCAACACTAGATGCATTCTTTACTTCATTCCGACCTTACAATCTGATTGGTTGAGAAGCTTTAACGCATCAGCGCGTTGCCAAGTAACGAGTTGCCCGTTGGCCTGTAACAGCAAATGTTATGCTCACGCCCGCTAGATGTTTTGTATTTGTGCTTATACAAAACAAGAAATTATTAAAATGGATGACTTTCAGATAACATTTCACCTGCAGTCCGTTTGGTTAGACTCTGAAGAGGAGTCAAATTCTGACTCTCCGCAGTGACCGAAGAACAGCTGAATACGCCGGTTTTTCCTACACTACATGGAACTACTTTTCGGCGGAAGATGTTAATAAAGCAATATTAAATCATATATATGCAACCTCTTGTGTTGTATAGTTTAAACAACATTTGATTTTTATTTTTTTCAAAAGCAACTAGTGCTAGAAGTATTTGACGCACCTTGACTGGAACAGGGACCTTCTCCAGACTCTCTAGCGCCACCTTCAGTCCCAAAGCTGCAGCAGCTCCAGTCTCAGCTATCAGGTTGTGCCCGCAGGCATGTCCTATAGCCGGCAGAGCATCATATTCACACAGGAATCCCACGTTCACCACAGCCATGTCAGTTAGCCCACCGACAGGTCCCCACGTCGCCCGGAAAGCTGTTTCCTGTCTGAAATGTTTCTCCACGGTCCATCCTCTCTCCTCTGTAAAGAAGTTAACCAAAGCATCATGAGCTTTCCTTTCTTCGTACGCCAGCTCAGGTTGGCACCATATGGTGTCGCTTAATCCATGCAGTTTGTCTTTTGCTTCGTCTATAGAAACGCAGACCCGCTGCTTCAATGCTTGGAGCTTTTCAGCCATTTTGTGCTAGTGCAAAACAAACAAACACAAGGAGAGAAAAACTCAGGATTTGCTTATTTTCATATGTAAATGAATTATAGAAAACAAGGAGGTTCCCTGTTTAACTTAGTATTGCTCAGATATATTTATTATAGCGGTGACTTTTGACGAGTTCTCGGATCACTTTTTTGAATCGACTCTCTTGTATAAACATTCAGAATCGACTCCGCTCCGAGATCTTTTGACGAGTTCTCGGATCACTTCTTTGAATCGACTCTTTTGTAATAACATTCAGAGTCGACTCCGCTAGCTAAGTAGGTGCTACAATTACAACCCACAAGTGCTGTTGTGGATAGTGTTTTTACCTCCATTGTCACCTTGAAACTTGTATGAAAAGAACCAAAATTCATGTGAAATTGTTGTTGAGCGACGTTAATAAGAGATACTGTTTCATGGCTATTTTTTTATTCTTGTTTTCACTGTCCACTTTTTTTCTCTATAAACTCTTTAACTCTATCCAGCAGTCGTGCCCAGAGTCTGTAAAACTGTGCTTCATCTGTACCCGTAAGGGTGTATATATATTTGCAATAAGGAGTTACATTCTCTAATGAGTGAATACAGTAAGGTTATACTTACCGGCCCACACAATAGTATATCTTAGTGCCCAGATCTTCTGCTCATGTTTGCCACGTCTGAGATAAAGCTATGGTTACAATCAGAGTAAGCTTCTAGTTAACAGATAACAGGTACACGTTACAATGTCCAAGCTAACTTTTATGATAGCAGAAGCAAGTTAATGGGGAAACAACTTACTAGAGAACTATTACCTGAAATGATAACCCTTGTTTTAACATAGATGTCAGATGAAGATGATGATAACAAGCTTTAGATTTAGTATACTTTCTTAATCACTTTGCAGGGAAATTCGTTCGTGCAGTGAAACACATATACACACTAGTGAACACTAGGGGGCAGTGAACACACGTGCCCGGAGCGGTGGGCAGCCCTAGCAACAGCGCCCGGGGAGCAGTTAGAGGTTAGGTGCCTTGCACTTCAGTCGTGACCTATCAGCTCTGGGAATCGAACCGGCAACCTTCGGATCACAAGCCCAGTTCTCTAACCACCAGGCCACGGCTGCCTCTAAGCTGATATTTTACCTAACACAAATTCCTCTGGACAAACAAATCCTAATTTCATTTTCACAGCAAGTTACCTGCCAAGAGCTTCCATGTTCTTTTCACATTGATTTTCTATGACTAATTCCTCAGGGTGGTGTGCTTACCTGTTTACAACACATACATCAAGTAATTTCCTAGTAAATGCTGCCGGTTTGTGTAATGCATATGCAATAAGTACATAAAACATTCCATGTCTAGAAGGAAACTCAAAATCTCATTTCATGGAAACCTTCAAGATGTAGGTTTTAAGAATGTCAAATGTCCCATGTTGTCAGTTTTCCCTTATAAACAGTATCAGGAAAATAAAGGCAATGCTTTTACACACGTTATGCAATAACCAAATCTTATTACTAAATTTCTATTTTTAGCATCATCACGAGAAGGTAAAGCTCTGGCATCGAACTCTTTTGTTGTCGAGTCTAGTTATAGTCAAAGCATGCGTGGATGTACACTATTCCTAAAACTGCTCTGCAATGCTAATCTGCCTTCATATGGCCCTGTGCCCTGAAGTTTATTTTGGGATTAGGCCAGAGTATTGCAGTAGTGTTGCAGAACAGCAGTGGTATGCAGACTGTAGTGTTCAACCAAGTTAAGTAACCCAGTTTCTAAACTGGGTAACAGTTGTGAAAATCCTGGCATCATAAATCAACAAAGATTCCCTTAATACAATCAAAGTACAGCCAGGGAAAAAAAGACAACTGAATAAACTGTGCATTTTAGCTGGAACATGTGGAGAGCTTCAGTTTAGAAATGTATTGTATCAAAGGTTGAAATGCTTAACACTGTTAAGTCACAATATGACAACCTCGATGATTGTGTGAACCTCCTCTGCACCTCATCTAGTCAGCATGGCTACAGATAACTGTGTAGATGCCTGACCAAATAAGTAAAATGAATAGGAAGTCATTGCACAACATAAAAAAACAGGTTTCTTCATATTGAGCCACGTTTCTTCAGCACTGCAAAACTCAACTTGCACCATTAAGAATAAAAGCTCAGATAGAGTGTCATTAAGGAATAAAACACAAACATGGTAATGTAAGGGGATGGCCAAATTCTTTATTTCAATAACTCTTTAAAAACGTTCATAACGTTACTTTTACTAATTCAACTGGGAATTCACGTTTTTAAAAACATTAAAAGTATTCAAATTCAAGAAGGAAAATCACAATTGCAACAAATGTTGGGTTTTGGCAATGCAAAAATGTCTTGAGTTGTGTGAAAATATAATACAAAAGAAAAATAATGCTGGTAGCTGCCTGGCTTTCATCATACACATGTAAACACTCCACATATAGCCTTCTAATTCAAGTGAACATCCTGTTCAACAGTCTCAGTCTAAAACCAGAATCAGTGCTGCACATGCTACAAAACAACAAATAAAGTGTCCAGCCTATGAAAGCTTGGTGCTCATAGATTATAGGACTGTAGGACTGTCATTGTGTTGGCTCCAAAATTACAGGCAGTGTTCATACACAAACGTCCTTTCATTTAGACTTTCATCCTCTTTCTTCGGCCGTGTCCCAGGATCGAAACAGTCCAGTCCACATATAATGCGTTCATCCATAGCAGCCCTTACATCCAGTGGCCGGGTTCACGGAACCCTACAGAGCCACGATTATTCATGTCCCCAGCTTTAAGGGACCCGTGTTGGTTTTCAGTCTTGTGCAAAACTAAGCAATGTGCCCCGAAAACATCTCCCGTACCTTAATCAGTACACTTCCAAAGAGCATACCAGCAGATCATGATGCACCATGATGAACATCATTCATCTCAGTAACAAAACTAGATTGACTCTTCCATAAAAAAGAAATATACACATATATTACATTTTCTTTGATTATTTACATTCACACAAGTTTTCAAAAACATTAGTAACACAAGGTTGTTTTTAAAGACAAGACTTTTTCAAATTGACGCAAAACTCAACACCCGTCGCATCAAGTGTGTTTACCATCATTTGATCCAAGAATACGAAACCAGATTTTGGCAGGGATCTGATTAATGAGTTGATCGATGATTTGAATCCATCAAGGTTGTTGAATTGATTTCATTTAATATGATTGTCCACAAGTACACCCCTCCCCCACCAGTAGTAGTGAGCAAGAATGTCCTGTGTTTGATTCCCAGACAGGATGGTCCGGGTCCTTTCTATGTGGGGTTTGCATGATCTCCCCGTGTCTGCATGGATTTCCACCCGGAGCTCCGGTTTCCTCCCTTCCAAGAAACGGTGACACTGCATTGGTCTATAGGTACCCAGTGCTTTGTGCTGGACCCCAAGCTGGTATAAAAAGGATTTTTTTTTTTTGTCAGGAAGGGCATCTGGTGTAAAAACTATGCTTAATCACAGATGCGGATCACAATCCACTGTGGCGACGGTAGAATGTCAAACCACACTACTTCTGATTCACTCTCATGTATCTAGTTAAATTAATATTCTCTGTGATGGTAGCATGGGGTTAAGGATGCGGTCTCTGTTCTCATCTAAATTACACGTCGGTTTGGTTGGTTGGAAGCACAAAGGTTAATAAGTGCAAAAGTCTACCTTAAAGTCCCTAAATAAACATAATTTAATAAACGGAGAACGTTTAATGACACCATAAACATTCTGTATGTAGTATACAGTGTTTCTCAGGCTGGTTGTTGTCAACCTGGTAAATATTTTATATGGATTACCAGTCCAGTCTGATGACCAAGGGGGTCGTGGTTACATTTCTTTCATTAGTTTTCACATTCCATCATTACATTCTTCGACTTTTAATCAATTTTTATTCCTAATGGCTCAGTGAGTAGCATCGTCACCTCACAGCGAGAAGGTCCCGGGTTCAGAGCCCAGTACCAGCGATCCTGATCGGAAAGCGAGTGAGCGAAGGTAACAAAGTGCTAACATCTTTTCTGCTACTAATCCATGATACGAGGCGAATAAAAGACAGGCATCATTGCTCATAATGAGACCTACATTTTTCAACTTTTCATAAAAATGACATTGCTCCAAGCCAAGGAATGTCCTTTTTTGGTAGATAAATAGTAAAATAGATATAAATTTTGTCATTTAAAAACTATTGGAATGCAAACTTTTACACTTTTTTTTTACACAGCCTATTAAGTGATAATGTTCGTTATGATTTTCAGAGATTTTAACTTTGTAAATTGGACTTAAAGAAGACTAAACTGAAAGACTTAAATTGATACATAAACTGACTATTAAACTAAATCCTATGGTCTCCTTGCTATCCGAAATTAGCCTTTAATTAAATGAAAATACTGTAGTATGTGTGCTCATTTCCCCGAGTACATAAAATGACCTGCCAGAATCTAATAAATTGGATTTAGTGTGCATGTGAAAATGCTCACACTTTTGTTAAAAACAATTGGTAAGAATTTGCCCGATTATTATTATTAATGCCAATTTGTTAACCCAAATTCAGGTCTGAAAAGCATTTTAAAGGCAGTCATTGCAAGGACTGGACCTTCAGCAGGGTTTTTAGATGCACCGACATCTGCTCCCGGTTGCTGTCGGAAGGTTCCGGGTCGTTCTTGCCCACCCAGTGGCTCGGCGGTTTAGGGAGCACGCTCGGCGAGGGTGGTTCACTGAACTTGGCTCCGGCATACGTCTTCTCTCCATCTTTGCCGCTCTCCTCGGAAGACGATGACGATTCGCTGGTAACATGTCTGGTGGAATGCGTCCAGCTCAGTGGCCTGTTTTTTTCCCAGTGATTGTACTTGTTGTTTCTGCTCCTGTGTGAGCGCGCGTTCAGGTTAGATGTGCAGTGCTCATGTTTAACCGGGCTGTGGCCTGCCTGTCCGTCTGACTGGCTTCCTCGTTCTACTCTTCCTGTTTTCGATTTCAGCAGCTGAGAACAAAAGAGAGAATATGAGATTCTAATGTGGTGAAAGAAAGCAAGGCAGGGTTCAGGAGGAAGGGCAGCTGGTGTTTCGGTCATGTCTGACATCTAACACTGCACGTACGCAGTTTATAGCTCCCCCCACCACACACACTCCAGTGCTTATCTGTTTGCATAATAATAATACTGTCAGGTTCAGCCATATTAGAGTGGAAATCTACTGGATGAACAGAAAGTCACAATTTCAATTAACGAAACTTTAATCACACACACTTTAATCTAAAGCCGTGTCGGATTATGACTACAATAAGAGCGATTGAGAATTAAAGGCCTCAAAGGGGCTTGAACTTGCTACCTTCTAATTGCTAAAGTAGCACCTTAATGGTGGTCAATTTAAAAATATATATAAAAAAAGCATAAAATTGTGATCGGAATTACTTTGACCCTGCCAGACCCTGTGCAACTTCTTTAAATACATGGTGTGAAAGCCAACTATTAACACAACCAGACAAAAATACTCTGTTAATAATGGAGGTCAACAATAGTCAGAATAATTTAATTCTAACATTGAACTTAAACTGACCAGTTTTAGTTAATCATTCCCTACTTGCACCCAGACTCCTCTTTGTAAGCAACATTTATGCGGACGTTTGGCATTTATCCAAAGCGACTTACAGTACTGTGACAGTATATTGAGAGTTAAGAGCCTCGCTCAGGGGCCCAACAGCAACATTCGGGCAATGATGAGGCCTGAACCATAGACCTTTATCATCATCATAGTACAACTTGTTGGGCATTCCAAGATATTTTCAGTCCACCAGGTTGAGAATTTTGTTGAGTTACCATAGCCTGTCTGTTCACTGACCTTTCAGTCAGTTATTTCTGGTTGTTTACTTGATGTTTTCAAGCTGCCGTGTGTAACTAAAATAACATCGGCGGTCGCAGACATACTCAGACCACAGTCCAACGTATGTGTGTATTATTTATACAATTAAATTGCGTGGCTGTATGATTTTGTGCTACTTCAAATAAAGTGGAGTAAACAAGCAAATTCGCCTGCACAAAATAATACTTTATGCAATTTCTGAGGCGGTATGTGTAAAAGCTAAATTATGACGTCACAAATTGAGATGCATATAATATATGTCTGAACTTGATCAAAGGCAATCTGCATATATTTTTAAAAAAATCATATTAAAGAATAAATGTAATATAATGCATTTAGTACCTCTTTTCTTGGGGGAGGTTTGGGGTGACTTTGGTGGAGGCTGGGCGGCAGATCCGCAGAACCTCGAACATCACCGCTGTTGTTATTGTTGATGTCGGTCAATCTCGCCGTGTTGTTCCTCAGTAAGCCAACCACAGTCTGTTTGTGGTGCTGCTGGACCTGATTGTTGTGGTTCTGATGATTATGAACATTTTTGTTCTGTACCCGGACTCTCCTGCTTCCTTTCATGAACTGAGCCCGTCTGCTCTTGTTGAGGGCGGCTGTGCGCCGACACGGTTCGTTGTTCTCCACATCGTCCAGGCTCGATTCGATCTGACTGCCCAGAGTTTCCCCCAACATCATCTCAAAACTGCTGGACGATGGAAGCGGTGGATACATCGAAGGTCAGAAAGGGTAGCAGCAAAGAGTCTAACCAAAATGGCTAACCAAGTCGACGCGCTAGGAACTGCGTAATGCGTCTCCAGACAAAAGAACGCTTCCTTTCTCCAGTTCGGTTCCAGTCGTTATACAAGCGTTAGAATAATCGAAACTCCTCCCAAAAAACACTGAATGTATCTGTTCGTTGATATGTTTAGACGAAGCACAGCAGGGATCTGAAAGTTTTGATGGCGCAGCTACGAGCTGTAATGGCGGAGTCGCAGTTGAGCTGCTTCCTGCTTCAACACGCCTACTTCACAACAAAGAAAAACAAAAAACATCACATTTTAGCATCCTATCAGGTTTACACCTGCAATCACAACAATACGTACCGAAATAAAATGTCTTACCTTGCAAGTTTTCCCCAAAGCGGAAAACAAATTCAATCAGATAGTAAAATAAACAAGTGACTTTTAAATTCTATTGATAATATGATCAGAATAATATTCTGGATATTGTAAAGGTCTGGTGTAGTCAGACTAGATCAGTCAAATTGGCCTCTGTACACACATCAAACCTGTTTCTCGTTTTTGTGCTTCATTTCCTTTCGGTAAACTCCAAAACTCGTTATTATGCCCACACGTCACCGAGAGGGCAAGCAATGCCCAAATATGGTCAACATCCTGTGATTCGTGCGTTATGCGAATTACGTAACAGCAGTGGAGAGGTGAGAAATGGTTATGACCTAGTTACGAGTTTGTCAACATCATCGTAGACAAACAAAAGGAGGCAGGGTGGTGCCCGTAACGTTTGTTTGTTTATTGGGATTTCTCGTTACATTCATGACAGACACACAAGTTTCTATAAGACAGTCGTGGACACTTAAATACAGGATCTCCAATTCACCTCAGCTGTATGGTTTTAGACTGGGAGGCGACAGTGCTACCAACTCAACCCCCAGGCAGCCCTGTTTAGCAAATGTAAATTTAGTAAATTGAGGATCTGATTTAAATATATGGGTAAGCAAGCGGTTGATGAGATCATTTAGTGACTTACACAACACCTTGACCGACAAGTAACTGCCCAAACACTCCTCTTTCTTTTTATTATATGACGAACAATCAGTGTAGGTGAGATCAAACCTTATTTTCTGTTTTACATTATTAAATTATATAAAACTTTGTGAAGAAATTCCTTCTCAGATGAGAGTTTACATACATTTTTATATACCTGTACATAATAGCATTCTTTCAATTCTTTAGACTAGTTTTTGCAGATGTACTGTTTACTCACAATAGCAAAAAGTACACAGAGGGGTGAAATGCTTTTTTATGTGGATGTTGTTATAAAAACCGATGACACTCTGCATCACCACAAAGTGGTTCAACAAGGGAAATGAAGTCATGAAGTCCAGTGTTTCTCAATCTGTGGTTTGTCTGTCTTTGCACTATGAGGTTGCTACTATGATAATGCAAAAGATAGAAGCACAACGGAAACTCCTTGGTACTATATACAATGGTTATTTATTAGCTAGACGACTATTAAACTGAATTTAAAAATTTCCCAGTGAAATTGTATAAAGCACAGAATGTTCTTTGTCTGAGGCTAAACCGTTGACCTTGCCCAGGGCTGGTATAGGGGTGTGTCGAAAACAGCATGGGAGCCTTAATGGTCAAGAAACAAAAGCACATATTCAAAGGGTGCAGTCTATATAATATAAGAAAACAACAACTTTCTGGGTCAGTTTCTTCATGTCTCCTTGACAGCACGAGATGCTGAACAGACCATAAGAAAGACTAATTTTTAATAAACGTCATTGGAGTGAATATTGGAGACTTTGTGTATTTATTCAGTCAGTAAAACATAAAAGATTCATTCTAACACAACCTTTAGTGTGATTTGTTTGTTGTCTTCATTCACTACAGTGTATTTCATAATAAATGCATTAAAGCTATGGTACATTAAAGTTACAGTATACATTCTGAGCAATTGAGTGTTAAGGGCTTTGCTCAAGGGCCCAGCAGCAGCAATCTGGCAGTGGTTAACTAGTCCATTAATTTTAGGGACATTGCTTACAAAGTGCAATTCCACCATTTTGATAATATATATAATTTTTGTAATGTTTGTAATGTAATGTACACCATAATTTTGCTATAACTGGTATTAGGAATTTAGGGTTAAAGGCCTTCATCAAGGGTCCAACAGCAACATCCTGACAGAGGTCGTTGAACTGGTGTCCTTCGGATTACTAGTCCTGTACTCTAACCACTAGGCAACACAAAATGATATAAAACTGTGTGCATTACACACAGTACAATTTGTCCTCCGTGTTTTTAACCAAATCCATGCAGTAAAACACACATATGCACACTAGTGAACACTAGGTGCAGTGAGCACACATGCCTGGAGCGGTGGGCAGCCCTAGCCCCTGCACCTGTGGAGCAGTTAGAGGTTGGGTGCCTTGCTCAAGTGCACCTCAGTCATTACCAGGCACTCTGGAAATCGAACCAGGTTCTGTTTCCCTAATTACTTTATAGTTTACACATTTATTTTTTGTATTTTTGTACTGTTATTTACACGCCCAGAGTATTGTTTACACATTTATTTTTTGTATTTTTGTACTGTTATTTACACGCCCAGAGTATTGTATTGTTTTTCACTTTTTATTCACCTATGCATTTCTGCATCAAGTAAAATAAAGCGCCTCTTACTGACTCTATAATTTAGGACTCGAACACCACGTGACCTGGAGACCGTTGAATCACTCAGTGGATCGATGTGTCGAATCATTCGAAGTATCGATTCAGTGTAGAGCCGCTAGAGCTTATTTACTCTGTAGTTTGGATGACAGGTTTATAAGTGGTAGCTTAATGTTACATGTCGATTTGAAATAGTGCAGAAGATGTTGAAAGTCGGTGCTGTCAATAACCTGAAAATGTACTGGCAGTAATTCTGAGGCCAGAGGAGCAGCGGACTATTTGGGAGTTTTAAACCCAGCTAGAGTGCTCATTTTCGGCTAAGCCTCACTCGGTTCCGCGGTTAGCTTAGCTAGTTAGCCTATCACGAGTGCACCAGTTAAGAAACTATGGCGCACACAGGAGCACCTCCTAGGTGGCTAAACTGCCCCAGAAGAGGACAACCTGTAGCCGGTGAGCCTCTTTTAATCAGTCAGTCATTTTACAGTTGCGTGTTAGCGACACAACAGTTAGCTTGTAAGCTAACATAGGTTTGTTTACTTGCCGCTAGTACTACCAGAGCTGTTTTCCCGACGTTGTGTAATACGTTCGTTTATAATTAAAGGAACAATTGTTCACAACTCACAAGTTCAGTTAAAATTACTAAAAACATGTAGTCGGTGTGTTCGCCAAATGGTTTAGCTTGAATGTTCCAGCTAGCTAGTTTAGCATGTCAGTGTGGTTGTGTTGTTCATTTGCTTTACCCGTGACATGGAAATGAGAGCTCGTTTTTGACAGAACATTAGCGCATTACTTAAATGGGAATATTCTGTGCACATTATTAGGTTAATCAACAAGGTAAAGCTTAATTAAAATGGTGCAGTTTGTCGTAAACTCGGAGCAAATACTGTCGTAGTTCTGACTCGAATCGGGCGCTTCAACAAAACTCACCCTCCTTCTAGTGGGCTGTCAGTTACGTTTCCCATCCAATCAGAGACGAGTGGGCGTGGTCACCAAAGCACTGGAACGAGCCCGTTTATTATTATCTTGAAAAACATGCGCTCACGGTGCAATTTATTAGGAACACTATGGCTCAATGGGTCGCGCTTTCGCTCAGCAAGAAGGTCCTGGGTTCGAACCAAGCACCGGGAGGTCTGGGTCATTCCTGTCTAGAGTCCCTCCCACAGGCCAAAAAACATGCAGTCAAACTAACTGGAGACACAAAAGCACCCACGACTGTGTTTGAACTTGTGTAA
>JAYDZF010000005.1:5182502-5193546 GCA_034509105.1 Microcambeva barbata
ATAAATAAATGTGAAGGGCAATCTCAATATATTTCCTGTGTTCCTCTTTCAAATAGAGCGTTCTGTCAAGTGTTTTCTAAAGCAAATACTGGACTGTAATCTGTTTACTGAAAGTATTTAAAAGTAAAATATAGGTGCAGATGAATGACACTTACCCTGTGCTGCCTCAGTGCCACTTCCCTGCTTTGTTAGCAGTTTAGTGAGCAGCAGGTCTTGTCTCAGTCGTAACACTTCACCCCTCAGACCTTCTGCTTTCACTTTCCAGTTTGCCTCCTGCTCTTTGACTTTCACAGCTAGATATTCGGCATGCTCTCGTCCATTCTTACCTGCTGGCCTGGATTTTATAATGGCTAGTGCTATAGCAAGTTTAGCACTTCGGGTGAACCATGCTGCAAGAATAGAAAAGAAAGAAAATATTTGAGCTGCAGGTCAGTTATGGATCAGTTATTCTGGCTTCAACATGAATGGAAAAAAATGAACACGTGTACAGCAACAAGATGAATTTAAGGTCCAGAAGACTAAAATAGAATGTATGACAAATATGTTCCTCAATTCTAAGTCTAGAAACAACTGACCATTGTTAGATCATGATCAACAGTTAACCAAACAAAATATGAAAACTGGCTGATGGCGATATAAAACAAAGACTGTAGATGTTTTTGTCATTTATATACACAGAAAAACTCAAACCATAATGCATTTTTAAAATGAATTACTTTGATCTCATTTCTATATCGATTGATGGTATTTGAAAACAACAAATGAAGCCACTCTGGTTATTAGGTCCCATGATATTCTTAGAAAAAACTAACAAGGACTATTTGAAGCCACTCTGGTTATTAGGGCCCATGATGTTCTCAGAATAAACAAATATCAACTATAGCAATTAAATATGGCCTATTTTAATTAAATATTTACAAAACAACGCTCACTGTAAATACATTAACCAGAGTTGAACATTGATTTTTAAGTTTTAACAGAGACAGTTCACATTAGAATGCAGAACACATTACGTTTTATCAGATGTGTATAGTATAGTATAACAGATTACCATGATGATTTCAGTTTTCTATTATTTTACAATAAGGCTAATCAAAATAAATATATTAAATAATGGCTACGCCATTTTTAAGATGGTACTAGATTAGCTAACAAACTTCACTCACCTTCTTGTTTATAACTCGACATTTTATGACATTTGCCTCATCCAGCGCTCGGGGAACTATTTCATTTTTAATAAACGTGAAGAGAAACATGAATTCTACTGTTTTATTTTCTTTCTTTTTATATTTTAAACAAATTCTGCACCAAAACGCGTTTGCTTGTCAGTCAGAGGAGTAACCGCCTGTCACGTGACCATATTGCGCGCGAACTGTAGTGGGCTTCGTCCTAAACCGCAAATTAGATGCCTAGGTACAAGTCTAGGTACATAAGCAAAACTCCTCGATTGAACCTGTTCCAATACGGCCAGACCAGCGCGATTCAAATTATTTGAGGAATTGTAGAGTAAACGTTAATGGAAATGTAAAAAACGTTTAAATCACTGAACTCTATTCGACACCAACCTGTTTTCAGAGCCTACCTGTTTTTATAACCCACGTGTTTTCATAGCCCACCTGTTTTCTAACACAATCGATATTTCCAAGCCACATGCTCCTTGTGGCTTACTTGTAATAATAATCCATCTCTACTTTATAACTCACCAGTTATTCATAACCAACCCTTGTTCCTATCCCACATGTTTTCATATCCCAACTGTTGAATAAGCCATCTCTAATAACAACCCACTTGGTTTTAATAATCCACATCTATTCTTAACCGTATTTGAATTATTCAACCCTTATTTGTAACCCACTTGGTTTCATAAGCCCCTCTTTATTTTTAACCCACCTCTATTCAGTTTGGGTGTAACCCACCAAAGTCTCTGTCCGTCAAATTTGTTTAGTGCTTATGACATTACTCAGGTGATTGTGGCAGTATTAATATTAGTCTTCGGGACACCTGCATTACTTTTATACTTGCTGGAGAGACATGAAAGGATACAATACAAGACACTCAAATCTGATGGCAAGAACCATTTTTCGATAAATTATCACCCATTAACAGCATTAAAAAGCTAAGTTATTTATACGTGGATGGAACACCAGCTGTCACTTGCAGGGAAATGTGTGTATTGTTGATGCTTTTTATTTTGAACAAAGAACTGCTGTTCTTATTTGTTTGTTTCACACCACAAAGCACCACAAAAGGTGCAGATCAATAGACTGCATGCCTGTCATGAAAAAAACAAATCTTTCTCTGATTCTGAAAATGCCACATACATGTCTAACACAGAAGCTCTTGTGAACACCACGGTCACTGCATTCTGCCAAAGTTGCATCATGTCCGGTTTCCAGTTATCTCATAAATTACAAAACCATAGAAATTATTTATTGGCAACTCTAAATTGCCCTTTAGTGTAAGTAATGAATTAATTTTGTAAGAAGTAATTGAATATGTGAGGCTCTGCCAGATCCAGGTAGTGAAAGATCCACCCCAAACCAGACTTGGTAAAAGTGGTTGTTAAGTGATTGTTTGAATTATGTTATGCACGATTAGTTTAACTAATAATGCTGTTTGTTATGGGCAACTCACATGGAATTTGCATATACACTAAAAATAAATAAGCCACGTTGTATTTCAACTATTCAGTTGAAAGAAATGTCTGGAATTAGACCATTGTCTAATGATTGTCTAATTGTTCTGCAAACCTTACTCCATTATTAATTAATATAATAATTAATAAATGCATGAGTAATGTTCATTTTTCATAGGCATATTAAGCACACAACATAGAAGTGATGAATCAATTTAAACTGAACAAAAAGGACAAAGCTGATTCAGACTAGGGCTCTAATGAGCACAAGAGACAGTGAAAAGGTTACTCAAGAATAATAATTGTAAAGATGACAGCAGTAGCAAAAAGTCATCAGCAACATCTTCTATATTGTTCACGCAAATTATATATAAAGAGCAAAATGATTTTAACAGTTCTTTTAGTCTATGGAAATAAATGGTGGGGAGCACAGGCGTCTGAATGTGACCCCCAGACTGTGTCAAATTGCCCTATGAGTGAATATGTGTGTTTGTGTGTGTGGGTGTGTGTGTGTGTGGTGTCAAGGCCAGAATGTTTCTGTCTTTGCGCCCATTTAAAAGCGGGGTAGGCTTTAGCTCACTCCCTCCCAAAATCAAACCAAAATCTTGCTATTTATCTACATCTAAAATGTCTTTCTATGAGTTGAGCTTCAAACAGTGTGCATTTCTACGTCATTATAATCATAGAGTAAAAAGTTAGACCACCTGAAAACTACAGCGTGCATTTAAGTACCTTGAACACTATGAAACCCAGCAGGTAAAATTGGCAGTAAAATCTCTGGAGTTGCTGGAACTGAATGTACTGACAGTGCTGCTGTAGCACCAGGGGAGTAAAACTGCACAAACTAGAAAGTTGCTGATGTTGCTTTAAAATTTCTTGGCAGTATGTTTTGGGTTGTTGTTGGAACATGTCCACTGTATACAAATGGTTATGGCAAAATTATTATCTACACAGTAATTAGTACATGCAAGTCAATGCCAAAACCAAAAGCATGTCATTGTGTAGATAATAATTTTGCCATAGCCATTTGTATAAAGTGCACGTTTTCAAACAACAATCCAAAAACACTGCCAAGAAATTTAACAGCAACATCAGCAACTTTCTAGTTCGTGCAGTCCACTAACTGCCACCACCCCCTTTCCCACCCCCATCCTACAGCACCACTTGTCATATCAGTGTATTTTGTTGGTTAGTTGGTTTATTGTATGTTGTGAAGAAAGAAAGAAAGAAAGAAAGGAAGGAAGGGGACCTGGGTTTTGTTATTAGTAAAATGTAGTCTTTTATATCATTCATTTGGGACCCGCCGCGACCCGTGGAATATTCTTTTTGAGTTCATACAGATACGAAGCATTGAATCGACGCCTACGCTTTGGAGTCGACTCTTATCAATCCATGGAAGATAATGAACTCGTTGAGACTTTCAGTGTATGTTTTTAAAGTAAATGTTTGTTTGTTTAAATATTGAGTCGATTCTTGGAACACACTTCGTGTATACTCGTAAATAAACGGTAAAATGCAATAATGAAATAAAACGTATAGAATGAACACAAATCGAAATCACAAAATAAAATTGTATTTGGTTCGTTTTTGTAGGACTCGGTGCTAAGGCGTTCACTTGTGCGCGCGCTCTTCGTCAACGCTCCCAACGCGCGCTCCCGTGGCCACAGGAGCGCATAAAGGACCAGCGCAGCTTCACCAGCGGCATTGGAACCTGTGCAGTTGTTCAGTTGACGCCGTGCTACCTCCGCTGCCATACTTAAAACTACGATCTGACTGGAACTAAACCACAAAAGCACAATAGAGTGCTTTACTGGGTGATTTTGAATTGCGAACCGGCTTGTTTACGCGTGGAACTTAAAAAGCAACTAACTTGAAGATTATGAAGCGCAACTGTTTTTGTGCGCGTTTCAGTTTTTGGAATATCACTTAAAGAAAAAGTCACGGAAACATCAAGTTCAGGCTGTTTTATTTAACCTGGAGGGTAATACTTTTCTCAGGTTTGCGAGATCAAGATGACACGAAAAAAACGCAGGATAAACGCAACCATGGTGTAAAAACTAGATACCGGTTCCACGGGAAATAAGACGCGCGGCGGCGCATGATTGCGCGTGATGGAGCGCATGATGGAGCGCTCCGATTCCTACAAACCCACGCCGTATGGTGCGTTATTGAACATTACCAACTCTACAGATTCGAATTATTCAAATGACACGTCGGAAAAAAGCGCAAGTCTTCTGGCGCAGACAGGTGCGGCGGTCTTTTTATCCATTTTGACATGCGCTACTGCTTTATCCAACGCATTCGTAATTGCCACCATATACCAATCCCAAAAACTGCACACACCAGCCAACCTTCTGATCGGCTCTTTAGCTTTTACTGACCTTCTGGTGTCTGTATTGGTGATGCCAATAAGTGCTGCATATACAGTGACTCAAACTTGGACCCTTGGTCAGGTTGTATGTGACATTTGGTTGTCTTCGGACATCACCTGCTGCACAGCATCCATTCTTCACCTGTGTGTCATCGCTCTCGATCGCTATTGGGCCATCACAGATGCTGTCGGGTACTCTGCTAAACGGACACGTGGCCGGGCCGCCGCAATGATTGCTGGTGCTTGGGTGATCGCCATTTCTATTTCGGTGCCACCCTTCTTCTGGCGACAGGTCCAGGTAGACGAAGAGGTCACCAGCTGCCATGTCAACCAAGACCACATCTTCTATACTATCTACTCAACCTTCGGGGCTTTCTACATCCCCACCCTGCTCCTGGTGGTGCTTTACGGTAGGATATACGTCGAAGCTAGGAAGCGGATCTTGAAAAAGTCACCCCAGAAGAAGGGCAAAAGACTCACCTCGGCCCAGCTGATCACACACTCGCCGGGATCAGTGGCGTCCACTACGTCGCTGACATATGGCACCGCTGAGCTGGTATCGTATGACGGGACGACATCGGTCCCATCTAACAGTCAGGTGAAAGTCACCATGTCGGATGCGCTCCTAGAGAAGAAGCGGATTTCTGCGGCACGGGAAAGGAAGGCGACTAAAACTTTAGGGATTATACTGGGGGCTTATATTATTTGCTGGCTGCCGTTCTTTATCTACGCATTGATTGTGCCTATCTGCACAACATGCAATTTTTATCCAGAGCTGTTCGACTTGTTCACATGGCTCGGCTACCTGAACTCGCTTATCAATCCTATCATTTACACCATGTCCAATGAGGACTTTAAGCAGGCCTTCCATAAACTCATACGCTTCAACTGCTGCAAAGCTTCATAAAATGGTCAACTAATTGTCTACCCAGAACACGGAGAACACTGGCATTAGAACAAGTCTAGTACCAACATTAAAACACAGACTGCAACTATTATAATACAATTGCTTTGGGGAAAGATGAGACATACAGACGAGTGACAAATGGAATCCCATATGGGTTTAAAATCTGGAGAAAGCAAAGAATATAATGTCATACTGATTACACCATTATGTCATCTTAAAAGAACCCAGTCTGGGGAAAAGATCTATCATGTTAATGGTAATGTTCTATCATATTAATAAATAGTAAAAATATCGATTTGCAAATCCATCCAAACCATGTCACCCCCAAGCATGTTAGAACCTCTTACTCTAGGATTAAAGCATTTAGGCCTGTAGAACCTCAAGCCAGTTCAGCAGTGACTAAAGCTCCTGCCATCTGTGCTACAATAATGACGCCTCCAGTTTTCAGTTTTATTTCATCTTATTCAAAAATGTGTGGTCAGCAGGACCTGCTCAGCACTACACATAGCATGGTTGAATGTACCTGTCTGGAACCATCTGGATGCTTTTTTTCTTGCATTTGTCACCCACCTCTATTTAAAATGCATCGTAGGATGACTTCTCAGCTGTGAGTTTTCAATTCTGTAAGTTTATCTTATTTACTCTTTAATTTCTTAGTGTTTAATCTCTAAACCTGGTATATGTCTGGATTTTGAACATAAACCCACGTCTTTCATTTTCACCAGCTCATCTGTGTTTTCTTGTTTGGTTCAGGTGTCATTGGATCTTAAAGAAAAAATATCCACGTTAAACTGTGGTTTAAAAATGTTTCATCGGGTATACAGTCTGCCAGAAAAGGTTCCTCAAAGTGACACAGAAGAACCTATTTGGTTAAAGAACCCGGTGCTCAGATTTGCCAGCATCATGTCAACTGTTCTTTGTGGCTCATGTTTGCCTGTTTAAAGCACACAAAAAAAAAATTCTGGCAGTTTTATTCGTTTAAATGAAACAATGCCTTTAAAATGCCAGTATGCCAGATTAGTATTATGATAAAAATACTTATCTTTAAGTTAAATTAATTAAGAAAGCTTCTACTGGATAACATACTGGTACATAAATCTCATAATTACAAATCATTCCAATGGGTTGCATTTAATCTACCAACTAGGATGTTTTAAATGTGTCAAAAATCAAATACTGTAATTGTTTTACACAGTTTTATCTAAGGTTATTCTTTTAAAACCCCATTTTCCAATATATTTCCGTTCCCACCACCACATTTTTGCTTTATATCTCAGTTTTACACAGCAGTCATGCAGTATTGTTGTCTTGGTCAAGGTTTAATTGGACCGTCTGGATTTTTAAAATCTGAATACTAAGCACAACATGGTCAATGCAAACAGTGTATGCAAGTAGAAAAAAGCTCAGTTAAAATGTATTGACTTCTAATTAGAGTGCCAGAACCATTCTTGAAGCTGCTTTTTGATACTGAATGTGCCAGAATCCATAACCAACTCTTCAAAATTACAGATACAGTCATAGAGAAAAACTTATTTGGACATTATGTTAAATAATGTGTTATTTTGTTTCCTAATTGTTGACACTTTATTTTCTCCAGGATCTAAATCTCAATCTAAGAAATCTCTACTCTAGATACAGAAGATATTCATAGTAAAGATGCTGGATTGTAATAATCACTTTGCCGATAATATTGTTTATCAACCTATTTCTCAATCTATGACGCTCTTAAACCATCAACAATGTTGTTCAGTACTGCAAGATCTGCCTTGTTCGGTTCAGGTGGAAAAAATACAAACAAAACAAACAAACAAACAATAAAACCTAGCAGAAAAAACATGCTCAACCTTGGGGCTTTTACAATCAGGATTCCGAGAACAGGGTCTCAGGCGTGAACAGTGATGTAATCATACTAGAACCACACACAAAAGTAAATGACCTGATTTAAAATGGATTATCTGTTTCCACTGATCAGGTATAACAGTATGACCACCTTTATAAATATTGTGCTGTGCCTCAAATGCAACAAACTGACAACATTATTATCAGAACAAGCATTGACTTCTTTAAACTTCAGTAGCTTGTTTGTTGAATCGGACCACACATATCCCTAATATATCTTACCAACTAACAAGTGGGATGATGAAACAATAATCAGTGTTATTCACTTCACCACTCAGTAGTCGTAATGTTATACCTGATAGGTCTATATACAATTTTGCTTTTTAAACTTGCTGGTTGGTTTGAAAAAAATATTTTATGATCAATATTTTGCAACAGACATGTATGCTTCTGTCATATTCATTTATAAATTATAGTATTTGACAAACAAGTCGTCCAACTCAATGGTCCAGATTATTTACCACTATTCTTAAATCAAAAACAAAACCATTTGGTGGTTTCTGACATCTTGATTGGAAGCACAAATTACAGTGTCTACAGTGATGTGACAATTACAATAAGCTAAAATGATGCTTTTATCTTAAAACAAACACTATGTACAGTAAAATGATGTCAAAAATGCTTAGTGTCCCTAAACTTGACGGTTAAGAGCATTGCTCAAAGGCCCAACAGTGGCAACCTGGCAGTGGCGGGGCTTGAACCAGTGACTTTCTGGTTAATAGTCCTGTCCCTTAACCACTAGGCTACAACATCCCTAAAAATAGTCCTGCTCCCATACTCTCCAATACTGCAGTCTTTCCACCATGACATTTGGGTGAATGTGTGACAATAGGAGTTATACTGTGAGGTATTGGTGCATGGTGGCTTGGTGGGTAGCATTTTCATCTCATAGATGAGGTGGTCTAGGTCCTTGTTTTGGGGAGTTTGCATATTCTTCCCGTGTCACTTGGATAAAAACTATGCCTAATCGATAATGTGGATCATGATTTGCTGTGCCGACCTCTAACGAGGGCAGGTGAAAGAAAAATAATAATACATTTTCTTATTAAAAAATAAAAGAATACAGATGCAGCTATTAAATGAAAGCTCTTCATGACGATATAACTATGGCTGATTATTTCTACCTTCATGTGCTCTCTCAAATGTTCATAACTCATGCGCACTGTAAGGGTTCAACAAATTCAATCTAATTTCAGAAGACAGAAATTCAGTAATTGTGAAGCACCACCAATGCGTTTCAAAAAAATAAATGCAATTTTGCCTGAACGTTTTGACAGCACATCTTGGTACTGGGTGTGCTGCATTTGGTATACAATACCATATCTGCATAAACACCCTGTCCCTTCTGAATTGTCCCTAGGTATAGTTTAGTTTAGTTTAGCAAGTTGTGTTTGCTTTCATTTTTCATTGTTTGGATGCCCACCATCTAAAAACATGCCTTAATTGGAGACACTGAATTGCGCTATGGGTGAATGTATGTGTGTGTGTGCTCCTGTCCTCTGCAGGGTGTTTCTGTAGGCCTGGTACCCATTAGTAAGCTGGAAATGGCTCCAGCAACCCCTGTGACCCTGACTAGATTAGTGGTTAGGAAAGTGAGTAGGTAGATGACTGCAGTTAAAAGTTAACTTAAGCAATAACAACATTATTCCTAATTATTCATCACTATTACTGACAAGGTTTTTACAAAAAAATCACACCACTGTAATATTGTTCAAATAATCAATTTTAAAGATAATCTGCATTTTTGGTAATAAGATTTTAAATAATTACAAAGCACATGCAACATTTAAATACGTTTTTACCTATCTGTCCGTCCTGCTTACTGTGATATTAATATATCTAATATAATGATTACTAACTACAGCCATAACATTATGTTTTAGGATTTTAGACAAACAACCAGCTTAACATTTATCCACTGATTTATGAAGGTCTACACATCTAGTTTTAGTTATGCATTCTCTGATCTCAAGGATTCATCAGTCAGGAAATACATCACATCCTGGCACTTTACTGAACGAGAATAGAGAAACCAGTACAATCTGTAGTTGCATGATCCGATCTAAAGATGTGAAAGTACTTTAAATAAGAAAAAAGATTCTTGAATGAATGACACCTCTGAATGATTACAGATTTAAAAAATGGGGTCAAAGTGCTGGGTCAGCCATCGTACGCCACCTCTGGAGCAGTCAGTGTTAAGGGTCTTGGTCAAGGCAGCCCAAAGCTCAGGGTAAATGAGGAGAAGGACAACCAGCAATAAGATGACATAAAAAGAAGACAGTATATTTTGGAGAATAATTTTAAGGTCACCAGGAATCAGATTTGACTTCATGACACTTATTAATAATAATATATTTTGTCTATACTGATTAATGACCAAGGGCATCTGGACCTGCATTGTCTTTCAAACACTTGAACTTAGCATCAAATACATTTTTAAGACCTTTATTAGATAACGTTAAGTAATTATGCCACTACTTCTGAAGCTTAATGTGCATGCTTAGTTTCTGCCACTCTGGTTTGTGCGGCAACATTATCATCCAATTTTAATGACTGTAATGAAAAACCTATTAGGAATGCTGTACTGTGAATGAGACACTACATTGTTTTATTATTTCCTCTATTTTCTATAAAGAATTATTTATGTATGCATACATATTGCTTTAATATATCCAGTTTTATATTGTTGGTTACTTTTATTTATTATTCATGCCCTGCTTATGGATTCATGGCATCAGATTAGCTTCGATTTTGACAAGGCTCGACTGAAATATTCCCAGGCATACGGTCTCAAATGAAAACAATCTACCATCTACTACTAACGGAACTCGGTTTTTACTCTTTTTTTAAAACCAATTATTAATCAAAACATGTCTGCATGGATAAAAGTACATGTGGGACGTGTGAATAATCTAGACCGGACCTAAATATAAGCACAAACGGTACGACATGAATGCAGATGAACTGTGGTGACTGTGGTCATGGATACAAAACAATTAACAATGCAACATATTCCTGCTGCTGTATTGTTTTTGTTGGTTTTATTTTATAAATAAAGCTACTGCTGTACTATAAGCTTCTGCACATTTAAGCAATGTAACTCCCTTGGCATTGTGGAGAGTTCACGTCCAATGGACTTAAAGATCTGCTGCTATTAAAAACAAATAAAGGAAAATGCAATTAAACTGAAGGGTTACTGATTTTTAGCTGGCATGCTGGTAGGGCACGTTTC
>JAYDZF010000005.1:5194865-5207931 GCA_034509105.1 Microcambeva barbata
AACCAGTGACAGGGTCACGGGTGACCAAGGCTCATTGATGCACATGGAGAGAGAGGACTGGCCCATATGATATACTGCATGGCTTAATTTGCTGATGTACATGCTGGGTCTAATAAAAAGGTGTCACAAGACACAAAAAACACCAATCCAATATTAGAAAAATGGTCATAATGTTATGTTACAAATAATGTTATAAACTTAAATCATGTTTTTTGACAGCTACAAGATGAATACAGGCTGATATAAGGTAAAAGGACGCATTGATGATATGAGTTTCAAACCGATGATAAACAATGGCTCTTTTTAAACATGGATATGATTTGCATTTATGAGTCTGTAACATCTATAAAATGTTTTTTTATTTGTTTCATAGCTGTATAGATCATTTTGAACAGAATCATTTTCCAAGCCAGAAAAAATCAGGCACAATCACACATTAATAAAAGAAATAATATTCAAAGATCCAAGCACCATCTGAGCCAGACGCTTGCTGCATTTAGTAATGTTTTCTATTTTTACTCCAGCTGAAAAGATTGTAAAGAACAAACATAAATCAATACTTCTCAAACTTTTCATCTGTTGGGTCTCAGACAGAAATAGTGGGCAAAAGTCTTTTGCCACATGCAATAATAATACATTTAAATAAAAGGTCCACCACACATTCATTTATCACAAAGTGCGAATGGCCCATGAGTCACAGGTTAAGAATTCCTGTCATAAATTGTACCGATAGGAACTTTGGATTTGCAATTGTAACTTTTTAGACTGTTTAGTCTTTTTAGCACTGTCACAGCACAGCAAGAAGGTCCTGGGTTCAATCCCCCAGGTGTTCCGGTCCAGGTCCTTTTTGTGTCAAGTTCTTCCCATGTCTGTAAGGGTTTCCTCTGGGTGCTCCGGTTTCCTCCCACAGTTCAAAAACATGTGAAGTACAGATACAAAATTTTCCAGGAATGTTTGATATAATTTTGTAACAAACTAATGACCCTTGTGTAATGAGTAATGTAATGTCATGAATGTAACCAAAGTGTAAAAGACGTTAAAATAAACAAACAAGCTCACTGTACATAATAAATCTCTAAATCATTGAGAGTGTATTGAGAGCTTGTTAAAACTAATATGAACATTTAGTGATTTTTAAAGTAAATTGACATCTTTTTTCACAGGCTTTAAATAAAACTCATAAAATTGAATGATAGAACACATGGATGCTACAATACACAGCAAAGCCAACCTTAGCGGTGTAATGTGAACAAGGTGTTATTAGCCACTTTAGACAAGATCTTACATTTTACTAAGCTATTGCTAACTGAATTTCTAGGTCAGAAGTTTCTAGGCCTGGCTCACCACAGCCAGGTAATCCTAAACATCCTCCACTGTAGGTCCTCCAAACCAAATTCATCAAACTATGACTTTATGGCTTAATGGATCTCATCTTGTGAACTGGAGCAGTCATGGTGGAACAAGAGAGAGCTTACTTTCAGTTATCATTGTGATTTTGAAGTAATCTGATTTTTCTATACTGATCTGATTATAGCATACAGAGTAATCCAGGTATTCAAGTCCAATTTTATAACACATTGGGAAAAGGCACAAGAAATTAATATCCTGCCTCGTGATGCAGATACGCTTCAGACACACTCGAGCAATTTCCACACTCCCACATGATGCTACAGTTTCCATGGTTTCGTTTAAAAAAATTAAGAGTGGGGTTGATGGCTGGCTCTTTATTTCATGTTTGATTCAGTGAAGCACCGCTAACGGACCGCTGCTTGATCCCACCGCCGACCTGATAATTGAGTGATTTCTGTGTATCCACCTTAAAAAAATCGAGGCACAGGTCAGTGAGGCGTTCAAAACAGCTCTCGGCCTGTTCCTCCAGGTAATCATACAGCATGTGTTCATGTATAATCCCACTAATCAAATTCTGCCTTCAGCATGTTTGAAGCTGATGATTATTTCAAGAGTCTCGGCAAAAGAACAGATTGACTTCATCTGTCAGGTTGACCTCATCACTGCTCAAACTCATTAAATGCTGGCCGTATAACTCAGCTGCGCTAAAACAGGGAGTGTGTGAGATTGACACACACCTAGATTTAGAACACGGCTGCTTTGATTGCTTTTATTTTCCCAGGAGAGCATTAGTAAGGTTTAGCCTGGCTTTGAGGTCAGGGCTCTGGACATGCGGTTCTTCCACACTAAATTACTAAATCTTTCTTTAAGTCTCTTTGCGGCACTTCGTTTTCTCTCATTTGTCCTCCACTTAGATTGCTAAATCACCTGATTGGCGTTGGGACTTGAGTGAGCGGTTGCTTGGCCATTGAATCTGTGAAGCTATTAATGAACTGTTCTAATCTTGATCCTACTAGGACAGTTCTCTTTAAAATTACTCACAATGAATATGATTTCACAGATTTTTTTAAAGAGAAGTGACATATTAATGGTAACATTAGGTCATTAGGTAACAGAATAAATTGGAACTTCATTACACAGCACAATTTACATTTGTCAATGAGTGTAAATCTAGAAAATCTTCAAGTATTATTATTAATAATATTCTTTCATTTATTTAATTATATATTTTTAACCATGAATCAGTAATCCCTTCATCCAGGCTACAGACCTAAATCTTCCTGTGGCATAAATTGTCTTTTACAAGAATCTTGATCTAGCTGCAACTAATGCTCAAATCTTGATAAATGCATTCAGAACTGAGAGTAACACAAAGAAATGCAGTTATAAAATGAAATGTATGCATTTTATGAACTTTTTACTGCATTTGTGCTGCTCTAAAAATTATTATTTCTAATGACATAATATTTTCTTGTTTTTAATAAATAAAGTAAATTTGCAGCTCTCATTATTAATCCAATTCATATAAGGAGTGTGGGTTGAAGTGGCCAAAATGTGTTTATGGCGGGCAGGGGTGGGACAAAAGTTGCTGATTTTGAGTAGGAGAGGGCAGGATCCAGAAGAAAACAAGCGTTAGTGGATTTAAATAATTTGTCCCTCACAGACATCGACTTGAAAGCACCTAAAATGGAATGTGTTTAAAAACATAGGGCGCGCTCTACCAAGGTGGAATTTTACTTCCACCCAAGTAAGGCATCGTCTTATACAATGTGGCACTCCTACAAAAAATACAAAAAAACATGACAACGCTAACTGTGTTTACTGTGACAGCGGGCCATTGATTGAGTTCTGGGCCGCCTATTGGAGAACCCTGACATAAAGCCTTAGCCTTAAGTATATTAATATAAACATTATATTGTTCGTGACTTTAGGGCTGGATGGTGGCTAAGTGGGTAGCAGTGTCACATTATTTAGGTTCAATCTCCAGGTGGGATATCCTCCAAAAACATGCAGTTTGCAAATGTAGTAGGAAAGAGAATCTCTTTTAAAATGGGTGATAATACAAACTGCAGAGAGAATCACTGATACTAGATTACAATGCAAATCATGCCCGTTTTCAATGCTCGTGTTTTTGGCCGACACTTGGCATTTTGACTGAGAAGTTACTCAGCAGTAAGCTGTAGGCTGTGAAACTGGCTCGATCAATGATGGTCTAAATTATTTCTCAGTCCCCCAGCAGCTTTTTGGCTCTGATGAGTCTATCTCCTTCTTGGACTGGCAGTGAGCTTTAGTTGGCAAGTCTATTATCATCCCTCTGGATCCCTCTGGTACTATATTTCTGCCAAAATGCACTTAATTTGTAGCCATAAAGGTTAATGCAAGCTAATGAAAGGTAATGTGAGATGTTGTCATTGTGGAGATACTATCTAAAACTAAAACAATGTAAACACAAAGTGTGGAAGCATCGTCATCCTGAAAGAAACCCTGCCATGAAGTTAAAAATGTTTATTTTTTGTGAGGTAAGTTTTTATTTGATTTTGCCTAAATGCACTTAACCTTGTTAATTTGTATGAATCAAATTGCATTTTATATTATGGTCATTAACATTCTCTTGGCCGATGGTACATATTATATTTTGCTTATAGCAATGTGTGTGGCTGAAAGACAGAAATTGAATTATTTTCAGATGTGTCCTCATCAATTTGTTCGTTTCTGTCCTAAAAAGTGACTTTTTGCATAATGTAATACTTTTGTGAGGGGCCTGCATGCATTCCTTTTACAATTTGCGTAATAAAGGTCATTGTGCTTGCATCTTTCCTCACTGCTTCTGATTCGCCTCCTCATCAGATGTTGCATTGTGTCCTACAGGTGTTCATCATCCTACCGCTGCTCTTCTGCCTCTCTGCTAACGTTCACCATCAAGCCGTGGCTATTTTTACCTCTTTACTTTACGTGAACAATGGGTAGCTAATGAGGAGAGGGAGGGATGGAGGGAAAGTGCAGACCATCGCCGTCAACAAAACATATGCATGTGCTGCGCTGCCAGAATGAACAACACTGTTCAGTCTGAAAAAAGGAAAAAAAGACATATTTTAGTCATAGTGGTGCAATAATGCATGGTAATGAAACCAGTGTAATTCATTCGGATGGAGTGTGCTTCAAATCGTGTAAACAGAGCTGAAAGGCTAGGTTGCTCACAGAAGGGAATGGTATGGAAAATCTGTAATCATGTTTGTTTATGTTTCCAAATAGAATGGCTTGACAAATGCCATAACACTGCAGCAACAGAGCTAGGTTCATACATACTCTTAATTTAACCATACGGCCAAAAGTGTGTGGACACTTGAGCATGAGTTTGCTGTAAATCCATTTGTTTTACTACTATAGTCAAGCTAACTACACCAATCAGGCATAACATAATGACCACATTCCTAATATTATGTCAAATCGTCCGTTGGATTGGACCATATGGCCTTCATGTGCCATATGCATCATTGAGCCTTGGTTGCCTGTGTCCCTATCACTGTTCCATCTTTGTAACATTGTTCCAGGAACACCCCACAAGTACTGCAGTTTTGGAGATGCTCTAACTTTGTCGAGTAGCCATCACAATTCAGCTCTAGTCAAACTCGCTCAAATCCTAAGTTTGTGCTGCCTTCAGATTGACTAAATTTGCCTTCAGACTGACTAAGCTCAACTGGGAGGAAATTTGGGTAAAATGCAAAATAGAAAAAAAGAGCCCAGAGGACTAGAAGTTGTCACCCACTTGTACGTGTTCATTTATTGCTGTTCTGGTGTTAGCATGTTTGCCGAATAGTGTACGTTCCCATCTCAGATCATTAAACAGTAAACTTCTGCTGCGATGACTTTCTGTGCAGTTTCAAATCACATATTTATTAAAACGGTTCGAGTAGTCGTTCAAAACATAATAGAGTGTACACTCAGTTGATTGATTTGTTGTCTTCAAAGCTGCTGATTCTTTTGAGTGCTTCGGTATAAAGACATTTATTATTGTTGTGATGAAAGCGTTATCACAACTCAAAATGTCAATGCATCTAAAGGCACTTAGCTGAAAAGAGTTTTAGATTTGATTTCACGTTTATTCATTTGAAAGATGCTTTTATGCAAAGTGACTCAAATGAGGGCCTTTATTTGAGGGCCCATCAGTGGATCTCTGATAGTGCAAGGATTTAAATTCACAAATACCACCCGAGACTAAAAACTAATAATAAAAAACATGCATATTAATAGCAAGTAGCAGCTAAATAATGGAAGTGTACAATTAATATAATGTACCTACTAGTAATAACATAACATTATATAACATTTATGGTTGTGGTTTATGTTATTGTTATACATGCTAATCATGTCAACAGAAGTGGAAATAAAACTCACTAGTTTTTCTTTAGGACAACATTGCATTAAAAAATATTTTTATTGATTGTCGTGGAATTCAACTGAGTTAAGTAGGTTTGAAAGTTGACCATCTTATTTCTTTGTGCAAATTCTGGAAATTGAATGGCTTTAAAAGCGACACTACAAGTAAGCAAGAAGCTTCTAGTTCAAAACCAATAAGACGATAGATCTTAAACTAAAAATAAATCTTAAGCGAGAGAATAGTTCTTAAAGAACAAGAAAATTTTTACAGATTTTAAGCCAGAAAAGAGGAAGCTTTAGACAAAAAAAGGAAATTCCTATATAAGAAGATACTTCTGACGCTAAATGTAAATACTCTATGCAGATAATAGCATCATCAAAAAAGGTCCAGTGCACCTGTGTCCCCACAACGAGTGGAATGTATGAAGTTCATGACGGTAGCAACGACAAAGCCAATCAAATGAAAAAGTATTGATTGGTGGGTTCTGTACATTTTCAATAGTTATTCAATGAAAGACCAATTTTAATCAACAGGATAATTGACCCATCACCATGTATGAACGATTTATTTGTTTGATGGTTTAAATGTGATTTGTAGAATATCTTAAGCCTTGTTTGATGTTATGGAGGGCCATGAAAGTTCCACTGTACTATAGTGTAGTACTAGGCTAATTTGATTAATGCCAGTGACAGACAATATAAATGAGGAGACATCAAGAAAGGAAACAACATTGAAAAATGAAATCAGAAGCACCAGCATATTTTACTCTGAAAGGAACTAAAACTTTTCTGTGCTACATCACCATGAGGAGACAATGACAGCACAACAGTCATTTGAGTGATGCAGCAACCCAATCAGCTATTCACAGGAAACCTTCTCATTGTGTAGACATGACAGGAAAATATTAAATTTAAAAATAATAAAATAAGCCCAGCAGCTGCTAACTGATTATTAAACCTATTCAATAATAGGTTTCGGGACAGTTTCGGCAAGGAAGGTTCACAACTGAAGGTAAACAAACATGATAAAGTTGTTAAAAATAATAATTATTTGGGTAGAAGGAAAGCTTGATGTTCTGTGCAGATTGTGGACGAATGATGTCAACAGAATTTGTCATGGCCTCATCAGCAAACAAAATAAAGCATAGTATAGGTCTTAAACATGAAGACGCTAATTCATAAAAAAGCCTTTAACAAGAAGACAGCAGATAGGAAGATATTTTATAAAAAAAGAAGTTCTTAAGAAGAAGACAGTTCTTAAATAAGAACCAAATTTGTAAACAGGACAGTTCTTAAACAATAGCCTTAAAGGCTAAAGGAAGAAACAGTTGGGCCAAAAAGTATTTAGTCAGATTGTAGGGTTTTTAAAGAATTTAGGAGTTGAGTATTTACCAAAAAGTTCTATTTTGGTTTCCTCTGACCACATGATATCCTCATAATCCTCTTCTGGATCATCCATATGCTCTCTGGTCAACTTCAGACAGGCCTTGATATGAACTGGCTTAAGCAGGGGGAAACGCCTGGCACTGCAGGATTTGAGTCCCTCTCAACATGGTGTGTTACTTATTTGTAGCCTTTGTTACTTTGGTCCCAGCTCTCTGTAGGTCATTCATCATAGTTCTGGGATCAACATTCTCATGATCATTTTGACCCCACGGGATGAGATCTTGCATGGAGCCCCAGACTGAAGGATATTATTAATGGTCTTATATGTCTTCCATTTTCTTACAGTTGCTCCCACAGTCGATTTATTCCCACCAACCTGTTTGCCAATTGTAGATTCACACTTCCCAGCCTGGTTCAGGTCTACAATTTTCTTCTTGGTGTCCTTCAACAGCTCTTTGGTCTTGGCCATGGTTGAGTTTGGAGTCTGACTGTTTTAGGCTTTGGACAGGTGTCTTTCATACAAATAACGAAATCAAACAGGTGCTCTTAATACAGGGAATGAGTACAGGACAGAAGAGCTTCTCAAGAAAGAAGTTACAGGTCTGTGAGAGAAATCTTGTTTGTGGCTGACCAAATACTTATTTTCCACCATCATTTACAAACAAATTCTTTAAAAGTCCTACAATGTGAATTTTCCCCCACATTTTGTCTATTATAGTTAAAGTGTACCTATGATGAAAATTACAGACCTCTCTGATCTTTCTAAGATGGAGAACTTGCACAATCAGGCTGACTAAATGCTTTGAAAAAAGAAGCCTGATTGTATAAAAAAGCTAATTTGTATACAACAAGAAGACATTTTCAAACAAGAAGCTAGTTCTTAAACAAGAAGAAAACAGTACTATCTGAATATAAAAAACATGATACAGTTGTTAAAAATAATAATATAATATTATATTAATTTGGTACAAAGAAAGCTTTGTGCAGATAAGCTGCAGAAGAATGACGTCAATAGAATTTGTACACACAGCCTCATCAGCATATGAACCAAAAATAACTGTCACGCATAATCATGTTAGAAACACCTCTCACTTTACCCGAACGTGTGAGAAAATGAGAGAAAAAAAGCGTTGCTGATTCTCCTTCTGTGAAATTCCCCTTTAATTGGTCTACACAAACTCCCAGTTTTCCATTTATCTTCCAAATTGGGAGCTCTTATCAGGTGGGAAATGATTCGTTTCCTTTCCTATTACTCCCAATACACAGCAAGACTCCTACAGAACTACACTCATGGTTAAATGAAGGTTTACTTCATGTACAAAGAATACTAGTGTCAATTACAAGTAAAGTCATCACATTGTGACCCAGTTTAACATCGGTGGAGGAGTTACAAGACAAGAGAGACAAGAGATTTTTTCAGAGCCAAGTAGAGGCAAATATGCATCAATTGCTCATTTCACCAGTAGAGTTTACTGTCTTTAGTTTTAGAAGTCTCATAATTTCATGCCTTCCTGGACAGGTACTCACACAGAAGCAAAAGTCCAGCACCATAATTATATGGACAATTAAAATATCTCACACTGATGTTTTCACCACTGTGCAGTGGAATTTTCTTCTGCATTCTGCAATCTGTGCAGTGAAACACACAAATACACACTAGTGAACACTAGGGGGAAGTTAGCACATATGCTTGAAGCGATGGGCAGCCCTAGCCACGGCGCCAAAAGAGCAGTTAGAGGTCGGGTGCCTTGGTCAACGGCACTTCAGTTGTGACCGGTCAACTCTGGGAATTGAACCAGGCAAGTTCTCTAATCACCAGGCCACCCTTCAACAGTTATTGCTATATTAAGCCACGGTTCCTGAGGGCTAAAAACAAAAATCACATTTGCTACCATTATCGCCAGACGCCACACTAATTCAATTTAAAATACATTCCAGTTTTCCATCAGTGAATTACAGATCCTACACATAATCCAACACTGACAAATGTGGCTACTTCATAAAAGCTTATGCAGTTACATTCTAAAGCTTAGCAGCCTGTCGTGAAATATGAAAGTATGGATTTGGTATTTCAATTCCATGAAATGTTATTTTCGCCTTGTTTTCCCTCTAATCATGTACTATTTTATTTCCTTTACTGTCACGTTAACCTTTTGTTTAAGTTAATTAGGCTTGTTCCTATATTCTGTGCATGCTGTGCCAATCATACAGTATGCAATTGTGGGATCAGTTAAAGCAGGTTGTTATATTGTTTGCCTTATGCTTGAACAGAATTAAAAAGTTGTTTTAAATACCCCCCCATTCACACACAGACACACACACACACAAAATAACATAAACTATTCAAACTACCGTGTTTATGCTGTTCTGGTAGCTCATGTTGGGGGATAAATGGTGTTTAAATACTGGTGTCTGCCATGACATTTTCCATGGACCCCTCCCAACCCCCCCAAACACACATTGATGCTGTTCTGGATGCAAATGGTGAAAAAACAAAAAAAATGAATTTTCAAATTGTGGGCAAAGCTTTTTTTTAAGAGAGCTGTATTTAGAAGAGACATTTATACTTTGGTCGGAAAGAGAGCGAGTGAAGAGTTGGTGAAGTCATTGGTGGTATCTGAGAGAGATTATGGTCTGGATTTAATTGCATCTAATTTCCTTTTTTTGAACTCTCAGAGAAGCCTTAAATGTTTAATTTTCATGTGTAAAACATTTTGGGAGATGGTATTAAAATAGTATGTCATAGGGGAAAATGCCTTACAGCGGAAGGTGACTGTAGAAAAGTGACAACAACCTGCTCCCTATTTGTTAAGACTCTGTAAGAATTGGAATTGAAGAGGAAAAACCACCCAGGCCCAGAAAAATTTACCCTTTGCACCATAATGAATTTCACAATTCATTTCAATAAAACATGGGCCTGTGCATTTCTTTTTACAATTGATTACAAGGGGCATTGTGCAATTCTATCTGTATGTTTCTGACAGAAAAGATGTTTGTGTGTTATTGTTATTTGTAATATTTTAGTGTTTTGGTATCTACGCACATTATACATAAATTTCTTACATTTTTTGTTTGTAGCATCATAAAGTATTAGATCTTAATTTCATTATACCTGCTATAATGAGCTGCAATTGACTGGCGCCCCATCCAGGGTGTTACCATGTGCCTTGCGCCAGATGAAGAGCTGGGATAGGCTCCAGCACCCCTCCCCGACCCTAATTAGAATAAGGGGTTAAAGACAATGAACTGAACTGCTATAATGAGAATAAAGATGTTCTGACATTTCATCGTCAGCCAGGTGGCGTGATTAGTTTGTGCAATAAGTGCATTTCTAAATTTGGAGTAGTTGTTTTTAGCCTATTTTTCTAGATAGAAAATACCACAGTGGGCAATACAAAACACTTCTATAGGTCACTCGAAATAAGAACCTCTCAAAAATGTTATAAAATTAGCCTAGAAAAGCCTTCAACTGAATCTGGTTTTAGATAAACTAATTCTCTCACATCTCACCACCACCCCACACCACAGATGATTTTCCACACCAAAATGTATTGTTTCTCCCACTGCCAAAAACATGCAGTCAGGTTAATTGTCCTATAGGTACCAAGCCACTAGGATGCCTAGATAATTAGGAAAGGTTGCATTATCCGGCATAATAAACTAATGCCAGATTCACTGTGGCGACCCCTAATTGGAGAAACAGAAAGGAGAAATTTCATGATCCACAATAAAACCTGCCTTCAAGCTCCATCACTGCCAGGTTTGTGCTGTTGGTCCCTTGAGAAAGGACTTCATGGCTCTATTTCTCAAACTGTACACTGTAACTGTTAGTCGCTGCTAAATGCTGAAACTGTAAACAAAAATGTAAAAGTAAGATCATGGAAGTGTGGTTCTGTTTAGTCTTAGAATTTCTTTGTAAATCACACACAGTAAACGTGGGCAAATATCGTTTACTATGAAATATTCTTAAGTCGTAACTGAACAAATAATCAAACCCTGGAGTATTTTCAAGTATTTTTAATTTCCATCCAGAATTTTGTTCCGACTGTGCCTGATGCTTCTTCTCTCTCTTATCTGTTTAAAATGTTTTATTAGTGCTGATCAGAGAACTGGTTGCTACAGAGAATGCGAACCAGCATGCTGTTGACTGAGTGCATGTGCGAGAGCCCGAGATGGCTAGATAGATGTACTCATTTCCTGTGTAATTGGCAGAAATAAATATCTCTCCCCGGGTGATTCATGAATGGCTCAGCGTGGTGAGCATCTCCTAGCTGTCTCACTGGAATGAAGGAGTGAGGTCTCTTTCGAGCCTGCCTTGTTTACCACACACTGGTGCCATTACCATCAGCACTTTCACCATAGAAGAAGAAGATGGGAGTAGAGGGTAAAAAACAAAATTCACATTAGCTTGTAATGGAGTAAAACCAAAATGTCTTGCTGTAACCAGGAAAAATCATTCTCTAGAAAGCTAGTATGAATGTTGGACTAAATTCTTCTATTAATTACTACAGTAAAACTTTTTATTTATTTATTTTACAAAAGTAATACATTAGTAATGATTCTTGCTAAGCTACACATTTATACTACTTCCAGCAAAATGATAGATGAATGATCTAGATAAGAATTTCCATTTAGTCATCTTTAATAAAATTATGTTATTGCTAAGGGGGCTGGTACAAGCAAGTGTTCCCACCAGGACCAGTGTTTTGTTTATTAGACTTCCATAATCATTATTAGGGGGCAGAGATACATTCTACATGTTATTAAAAGTGAACAATCTGATTAGTTTAAATCTATCTGTTGGTAACTTCTAAGGTGACTGAAATGTATTTGCCCCAACAAGTCTTTGTTGACCAAAAACCATAATATAATATACACTAATCCCTTGCTAATCCGAGGTTCAGGTTCTTTCTTGGATTTTTCCCTTGGATCCTAACTAATAATAGTTTGAAACCCTCACAATTTCATGGAACTCACTTATATCATCTGTTTTTGTTGATGGTTTTATCAAGGCATATAATATTTCATTCATTTTAATGCTAAATTATGAAGAACAAAATAACGTAGTAATTTTTTAACATAAATATTAATATTAGTTCAGCTACTTTTACCCTACATGCACCAGAAAATGAAAGAAAACAAGCTTGCATGAATGGTAGTATATACATGCAGAAGTAACATTGGTACAGTGATACGAGCTGGTCTGTGGTAAGTGATGTAATGAAGTAATGGTTTTTTAAAGTTATAGTTTTACAGATAATCATAACAGCAATAAATAATACGCTGTGCTACCAGTCAAAACTGGTAGTTGTTGATCCTGAAGAACTTAAAAGACACACACACACACACACACACACACACACACACACACACGCACACAGCCGCACAAACAATCAATACATATTTAAAAGCACACATAAACTATTACAAAAGCAGCATGTATAGATTTCCAACACGTACTTTCCTAAAATAAAATCAATTTTTATTTGATTTTATGAAAGTACATGCTTACGTTTTTAATATTATTTATTATACATATATTTTTCTATCCACCATTTTGTAACCTTTCTCTTAAGGGTTAGAAGAGCTTAGCTGTGATGAATGATGAATATTTTTTATATTTATATGAATATTTTTTTAAATAGTGTTTCATTAGTAAATTGATTGACTTTAGCCTTCTTTTATTAATCTGTGTTGTTGCCCCTGGCTATTGTGAAAACCTCCTGATCATGCAAGCTGATGTTCTGTTAATAAAGCAGTTTTGTTAAAGATAAAATTGAGTCTTCTCTGAAAAGAAAAACCAGCACCACACTTAGCTTTTTAGTTAACACTTCAGAGATATCTGTTACATTATTACACCACATACTACAGACCGACTCATATCACTGTGTCCATGTTACACCTATATGTACGTACTGTCATTTATGCAAATGCACCAAAATAGTACTTACAA
>JAYDZF010000005.1:5269235-5280287 GCA_034509105.1 Microcambeva barbata
AATAACAAACTATAGTTCGCAGCAAATTACACTTCCTTTATCTTCATCGTCTTTAACCCCTTATCCTAATCATGGTGCTGGAGCCTATCCCAGATCTTCAACAGGCGCAAGGCACAAGGTAACAACCTGGATGGGGCGCCAGTCCTTCGCAAATAACTACAGGACAATTCAGTGTCTCCAATCAACCTGGTAGCATGTCTTTTGACTGTGGGAGTACTCGGAGGAAACCCACAGGGAGAACGTGAAAACTCCGCACAGAAAGGACCCCCACCCGTGGATCGAACCCAGGACCTTCTCGCTGTGAGGCGACAGTGCTACCCACTAACCCACTGTGCCGCCCGCAGTAAATTACTCACTACAGTAAATGTACTTACATGTCCTTTAATGATTACTGCAGAAAACATTTTTAGCTGTATATAAGTTTTTTTTTTCCTCGCATAGGCTCTCGGGCTACCCTTACAACAAGGTCAGAAATCCTCTTGCTGAGTTGGGCCATGGCAACACGTTTAAATATAGCACATCTCAAATAAAGACCCAGCTAGGTCATTTGAATAATGTTTGTTGAAACAAATATCAGCAGGACTCATTTTTAACCTTATTTGTCCCCGGTCTAAAAAGAAATGATGTACTTTTTTGTGACTCCGATGTAATTACTTTTAATATGACTCGAGATATTTAACACATGCAGAGAGAGAAAAATCATACATTATTAACAGCAATATTTAAACCATGCGCTAGCATTAGTGCTAATGATGAGTTTAATCTCGTGGGGTGAATTAATGTGCTGTCTCCCGTGATCAATGTTCCGTCTTGTCTGTAATTTATAGCGCCAATTCATTCATTAATTAAGGTACCACGTATCGCCACGAGATGCCGTTTCCACAGCTCTGCAACCAGTTTTTGTTGGATGCTCTGCTTTGGCTTATGTTTATTTAGAAGTTTAATTATGGTGCCTTTGATGAATTAAGATTTATGATGTACTTATCAGCTCAAGTGGTTTGTCTTCAGAATAATGAAGATGATAACACAGTCCTTGTAATTGAGCATAGTGTAGAAAATGTAGCCACACTACTAAGATGTTAAATATATATATATAGCGTGTAAATTTTAAAACTTCCCACCCTTAATATCTCCTTTCCAATAAATAATAATAAAATACGAAAAGATACGTCAACTTTACTTTCAAGGGGGAGACTTTTAAAGAACATTTGCAGCCTTCATGGTTCAACCCCCTGGGAGGGGTGGGTGTTACGGTTTAATATTAATAACAAAATCAATACATTTAAGTGTAGGTAAGTTCTAATTATGTTTGCAGCTTTGGAAATAAATTTCTTGATAAATATTGGTCAAAAATAATAAATTGAGATGTTGTGGTACTTATTTCCTTTCCCTTTTAAGATTATACACATATTTATGGAGACATTTTTTGTGCAGAGGTTGATGAGATCATCCCTGAAGAACCAGATGATGTATCAGTATCAGTCTCAGTCCAGCCTTATGATACATCGTCTTTCATAGACGAAGACATAAACCCTAAGGATGGTCTTACAATAAAAGAACCCAGGACAACTTCCACATCTGCCGACATCCTACCAACAAGAACAACTGTACAACCTGTAGCCTCAGAGGAGGCAGAGCCAGTGGAGACAGAAGACACAGAACAAACCGAGCAGAACAATTTACGCCTTGAAGTACAAGATCTCGCCACAGAGCTGGACCTAACGGGTATAATAAACACAGAAACAATTGACATCCTAAGTTATGACAGTTACCTGAATGAAAAACGGGAATTTGAGAGCACTGTCGTGCCGCCGCTGAGGTACCTGACGACACCCTCAATGACCACAGCAAGCAAAGGCAAAGAGTTGGTGGTGTTCTTCAGTTTACGGGTCACGAACATGATGTTCTCTGAAGACCTGTTTAACAAAAGCTCATTCGAATACAGGAATCTGGAAAACCGATTCGTTCACCTGGTAAGTGATCCACCTTATGCAGTATACATGAACCATCAGAGAAATCACTGCAGAATTATTAGTTTCGCTGGTTTGAGTATCTATGGATTTCAGTAATATGAATGTTTTTAAAGTATTGTCTGTAAACTACTAAGATTATCAATAATTTGCATGATTGAGAATGCATGTGATGTTTTTAGACCTCCAATAATAAGAAAACAAGTTCCTTTTTTTTGTTAAAGAAAATCATTTGTTAAATATTTGTTGGAATATTTCAAGCTTGTGAGCATCAATCGATCTCTTGATTCAATTTCCAGTCTGAACATTGGGTTGGCGATAACCTTTTAAAATGACATTCATTTAATGGCAGTTGTGAAAATGAATGCTTTACTTGTTTAATTTAAAAGTTTTGAGACAATTCGTACAGACGGCTGTGGGGCTGAAACGATTCCTTGAGTGACTCGAGTAATTCGATTACAAAAAAGCGTTGAGGCAAAAAAGCCGAGGGCTGCGTCCCAAATCGCACCAGAGACACGCACAGTTTCCGCCTACTGTTCAGTAAGAAAGTGCGATTTAGGCCCACTGATACGCTTTTCTTAAATGCAATCAAAAAAACGCACATTAACACACACACACAAATTCACTTAATCAAACAAAAACAATCCAGACAGAACTTTTTTGCCTCTTTCAAAACATACAAGGTTATAAATAAAATATTTATTAGTTTACCATTTATAAATATTCTCTTTAACCCTGCTACATTAAAAAAATTGCAGTTTGTTTTAAGTGACGTGTTATTTTAATTAGTATGTATATTTATGCTCTTGATTAAAGTAATTTCTTTACTCGAGTACTCACTCGAATAATCAATAGAATACTTGATTACAAGAAGAATCGATAGATGCACTTTCTTAGCAGGCTGAGCTATGTCGAGCCCAACCATACCTGATTAAAAAATAAGCACAACAATGTTTTAGGGGAAAATGTTTGACTTTAAAAAGTTGCTGGGTGGAGTTGCTTCAGAGAAAACGAAAGTATTCTGCACAAGTCGCAAAACTGAATTACCACAGAAGTAATTTGTTTTTGATATATTAAAAACAAACTGACATTTGTTTGACATATAAAAAAAACAAATGTGACTGCAAGGGATGGGTGTAAATATCACATCAAAACAAAACCCGAGCGAAATAATTTATCCATGACCTTCCATGTCAGTTTACTTACAGATGTTTGGACAAAAAAGAAAACCTGTAACAAAATAAGTAAGAAAATAACTAGTGCTCTGGGTAATTGGATTTCTAATACTATCGCCCAGTTAACACAGTAAAACATTAAGTAAGAGAAATCATTTTATTTGCATCGGGAGACACATCTGATAAACTATTCTATAATGTAGTATCTGCTTAAATACATTACTTCTTTACAGTTTGTGATTTTAACAAATTAATTTTACCTTGTCTGTCTGTTCACTGACCTTTGCTTGGGATGATGATGATGATAATTAGATTGACTCCAATACACACCCTGTTGATGGTTTGTTGAATGCCAACTGGCACTAAAATGGTCTGAATGTTTTCAGAACAGAATCTTAACAGCCATGATCTTGCAGTTATTAAAGTGTTTTACAAGATGAACTCATGAGTCATTCGCAAACACTGCACAGCAAAAAAAAAAAGAGAGAGAAAGAAACAGACACCTTTATGTGACCCGAGAGAGGCAGAATACACAGTAAGCCGGAACATAGTGACATCTTCAAAGATGCACTATCCTCGATGACCCCATTGCAGGGTTAACCAAAAGATTAAAAGTGTACTCTGCCAACAAGGTCTGGAGCCGGGCTCATTAATGTTTGCTATAAAGGCTTCATTCTTCTCCAGCTTGTTTTCTGTCTGCAGTAAAGTGAGTGAAAAACTTCAGCGAAACACTAACGCATTAACTGGGGTTTTTGAAAGAATCAGTTTTATTTGGATTTTTTTAGTTTGAAGTTCTGTTCTTCTAAAGCCATGGTAAGTAATAAAATAATGGTTCATTATAAAAGGTCTTCTTTTATACTCTTTGTCAAGTAGAAGGCAAGTCTTAATGGAGGTCTTATAATTAAGGTCAATGCCTTAATTAAAAAAATGAAGTATGAGTTGAGGAAAGTTCATATGCTAAAAGCTGGAAACTTGAAACTGGAAACTTGAAGCCTAATTGCTCCTGTGGTTAAAGAAATAGTGGGAGAGGAGACTTTTTCCAACAAGGAACCATCTGTGTTATCAAAATGAATAAAAATGGAAAAAGGGATAATCAAAATGTAGCTCAGATCAGGAGTAACTGGTGTGAGCTCCTAGACAGACTGGGACTCAATAAGGGCACGTGTATCTGGAGACATGCTACCTGCAGTGCATTCCACAGATGCTTGAGGGGGTGTGGTGGTGGATCCAAAGAGCCAACACGGCCATCAGGATGATCCCGCAATGCTCAAGAAGGTGCCAGGGTAGTACATAGTATTGCTCATGCTTTCCCATCCAATGTGGGACATCTCAAGCCATGTGATGTATCACACTGATGAAGATCCCATCTGACCCATGGTAGACAATCACCATGTATGGGTGATACTTGATGCATTAGAATAGATTAAATCAGTTGATCAAATTTGGTACATAGGAACTCCAGTCATCTGCACAAATCTCTGACGTTAACCTCCCCGAACACTTTTTTGGATTTCATATAAGCCTTTTTGTCCAACATCATTGCCTGGCTTCACAAATAGATGCTGAGAAGAGCTTTTCCAGAGAAATGAAAAGAAAATGTGGATGTTCAACAAGCTCACAGTGTTCAGGTTTCAACATGCCCTTGGTCATGCTGTGAATTTATGATCTTTTTGTCTATAACCTTTCGTTTTGACGACATTTGAGTAGCCATATTTTTTCATGTCGTGTCAATGCCATATCATAGCATTAACGAGCATTTCTATTCCTACATTCTGTATTTCAGCTTTTGCCATATCTTCAGTCTAATCTAACTGGATTTAAACAGCTTGAAATTCTGAACTTCAGAAATGGCAGTGTGGTGGTCAACAGCAAGATGAAATTTGCAAAGTCTGTACCGTACAACATAACCCAAAAGGTCCAACGTGTTCTGGAGGACTTCTGTTCAGCTGCTTCTCACCGTCTGGACATAAAGATCGACAGCCACTTGTTAGATGTTGAACCAGGTGATTTGATTTTGTGTCCACCATTGTTATATATATCGCTAAGAAAAACCCGCCTCCTGAAATAAAGAAAGACAAAATTTGCGGTTCTAGTTTATTTCTCCAACCAGCTGAGATGACACAAAGCAGGATGGCATTTTTTTTGGATAATTATAAACCAATTTTGTTCTCAGAAAGGCATCAAAATGCTCCAACTACATGTTTTCTTTCTGCAATTATACAATTGTCCATGTACAACTGTTCATGTGCTAGATTTCCTTTTTTGTTTTTGCATTTTCCCCAATCTAGCCACATCTAATTACCCAACACACACAGGAACATACTTACTCTGAGCAGATGCCATAAATCAGTGGTTGCTTTTGCATCAGTTATGAGAAATCCCAACTAATACCCTCACTACAAGTGAGCCAGTGGTTGTGTAGGCAGATCCACCACTTCACTAGCTCAAGTGAGCTGGCATGTTTTTATTCTGTCATCTATGTGTCTTCCAAACATTTTTGGAACAGCAAATTAAATCCCATCCTACTAAGTTCTGTTTGTGCCAAAAATATTCTTATGTATTTTGTTCTAGAACTACAATGTTTAGTGTTGTAAATATTGGTCAGTGATTGTCCAAGTAATTAAGCCTAATGATCAAATTCCCTTTCGTATTTAGCTATTTATTAAACATTAAATGTTTTGTAAGAGGACAACTCCTGTAGATCTTTGCCGAGCACGTAGCATCAAGGTTCATTAATCCCAGCAGTCACCCTCAGTCCTTAATCATTATGAAGTACACCAGCATTGTCAAAAGGTATAGACACCCTGCCATAGATCATTTATTTATGCTAATGTAATGTCTGCACCCTTCAGGTGATCAAGCTGACCCCTGCAAGTTTCTGGCCTGTAATGAATTTTCGCGCTGCGTGGTGAACCGCTGGACGAAGGAGGCCGGGTGTAGGTGTGAGCCGGGATACGTAGCGGTGGATGGACGGCCCTGTCAGAGCCGGTGCGATGTGCAACCTGATTTTTGTCATAATGGTGGAGAGTGTGAGATTGTACAAGGATATGGTGCAGCCTGCAGGTATTTTACTATACATCCCAAATAATTACAAACAGTGTAATTATTAATGACTAAAGGGGTTTACAAAACTCTGAAGCGCTAACTTAGGAAAGGTGTATTTGGGGAATGCCACGTGCAAAATACAGAACACTCGACTTTTTAATGCGCATCACATATGATGAACATAATTATAATGAGTAATAATTACACAGTTTAATAATTAATTTTACACAATCTTATTAAACCTTGTGCTTTTACAAATAAACTGAAGCATGAATAGCATAAAGATGTATGTTGTCACATTAAATAGAAATAAAATATAGACATACAATAATGTTTTCATGCAGTTCATGAAGGAATAAAGCATTCCTAAGTCCTCAAGGACAAAATCATTCAAAACTCTTCAAGAGCAACTTGTTACTCTAGTAACAAGCAGATTCAACAGTGCCTGAAGTACATTTGCTTCGTCAACAAATTACAGATAACAAATATTTCCTTGTATTATTGAATTATAATATTTGCCTAAATCACCAATCATTTTAAATGGTCATAATGTGGAAATTACCTTCATAAAATTTGAGATGTTTTATAAAGCTCTAAAGAAATGGTATTTAATACAATTTAGTACATGTACAGTCATGGGGAAAAAAGAGACCACTTCAAAATTATTACTTTGTTTTTATATATTTATATCACATTGAAAAAAATAAGCAATGTTTTTTTTTTCTATACACTAGAATATGAATTTAAACAGAATCAATTAATGCTGCTCATTGTAGTCAAAAACACACTTAAAGTGATATAAATATATAAAAAGTAATAATTTTGAAGTGGTCTCTTATTTTTTCCATGACTGTAGTTATGTCATCATTTTATTCTTTTTATTTTATGTATTATTTGTGTATTTTCGAATTCCATGGTGCTACAAAATATTCCATATACAGTTCTAGTTTATTTTTTCCAACCAGCTGAGAGACGACACAAAGCATGAAGGATTTTTTTTTTGTTACCAATTTTGTTACTATATTCCATAGTTCCACAAAATAAAGTCCACTGACTGTGATAACTGACGTGATACTTCTCTTATTTTTTTCCTTGACGGTACATAATTGTATTAAATACAATATATTTAGAGCTTTATAAAACATATCGTGAATCTTACATTTTATGTAGTTATGTCCACTATATTTAAAATGATTTGTGATTTAGGTAAATATTATAATTTATAATAATTGAGGACTAAATACAAGCAAAGTTTTGTTTGTTATCCGCAATATGTTATCCTTCAGGCACTGTTGAACCCTTTATCATAAATAATGAAATGGATGTAATTAATTTGGCACTTTCTCCGAGTCTCAAGAAACATTATTAAAGCTCATTCCTTATATTTCCTTTAAAACATAGAGTATCGGCGCTTTTCTGATACTTCATTAAAGTCGTCTATAAAGAAAAAGGTTCTTGATAGAGTTCAATGAAAATCCAGTTTGTTTTGAGTTGCACGTTATTAAATGTGTTGTCTGTGTGCACATGTGAAAACACTAAAGGTGAAATCCACACATTTACATATGCTTATGTTGTTCCCTTCGAAATCCAAAGCCTAATCGAGAATTCTAAGATGGATTTGACTCTCTTGCTGAGTTTAAAGCCCACTGTTCTGACACGGGTACAGTAAACCCTTTGTAGGGGAGGTTTTATTTTTTAGGATTGTACCGTCATGTTTTACACTTTTAATTACATTCATGACACACACACACACACACACATGGTTATTCAAAGTCAAGGTTAATCTTTTTATTTTACTGTGTTTATATTAAACACAGTCGTGGACAATTTGTCTCTCCAGTTAAACCTGGCTGCATGTTTTTGGACTGTGGGAGGAAACCGAAGCACAAGGAGTAAACCCACGCAGACATTTGGAGAACATGCACACAGAACGGACCCAGACCCCCCCACCTGGGGATCAAACTTGGGACCTTCTTGCTGTGAGGCGTCGGTGCCACCCACCTAACCTCCATGCTGCCCTGTTTGGTTTTAACACATGTTAAAGTTAATAGAACACTTGGTCCCTGCTAAGATAGAATAACAAAGTTGGATATATGACAAAGACGTTTTTAAGCTAGCATCGCCGAGAGTTTTTAAACTCTGCTCTATGTGTTATCACATGGACTGATGCTCTAACTCTCTCTCTCGACCCTTTTAGATGTCCTGTAGGTAAATTCTGGCACTATAAAGGGGAGAGATGTGCCGAGTTGGTGTCCGTGCCTCTAGATCCTTTTGTTTTCCTAACCTGCCTTGTGGGGGCCTTCAGCTTTCTTTCTGGCATTATTGCACTCTTGCTATCTATGTGCAAGAAATGCGTACGGACCAGAAAGACACTGAATTTAGTGTAAGCAGTTTTATTTTTCGTTAGCTTTTTAATGTGTTGCCATATTTGTTTTGCATTCTGTCCTTCTGCAGAAATGCAGATCACTGATAAGTATTTCATTTCATAGTTTATTATTTAAGGTTTATGACTAATATAAAGCAACCAGAAAACTCAATCATTAGAATGTCATGTTTTCCAAAACAGAGAATCCTTGCAGGTTCAGTTTACCTGAGATGAAGACTAAATTCTCAAAAATGTGCTTAATCGTATATAAATCAATTATTGGATCATTAATATAGATGTATATATGTGGGGGGTGTTTTAACTGCTGTTTTGGCTGGCCATGACCAGCTGTTAAAAACGTCGAGCATACTTGTCCAAGTCTGTTTACATTTTGTTTAGTATGTAAGTCTAGACCTTGTTACAAAGTTCACACTGCGCAATGTGTTTTGGACGATAACAACACTTTTAATATTTCGACTTTATCTAAATTGACATTTTTAGTTTCATGACTGACTCATAATAAATGATTTAATAATCATAAAAATTGGTGGTTGGGGAATATTTTTCACATTTTTTCCTGAATTAATGAGTTTCCTTCATATCTCAACCTAGCCATAATTTTTCATTAAAACGTGTTTAATCACACTTCATATTTATCAGTCTGGCTCCTTGCTGTTCCCCTGAGACTTTTAAAAATGAAAGCCCTTGTAGCCCGCGATTTGGCTTGAAGAAGGAAGGTTCATGGTTCGGTACCCTCACGTCCAGACTAGTGGATAATTCAATAATCATTTCACACGTCTGAGGTCCTCAACCATGTTATTGGAGGTGGTAAGGGAAGACAGCATTTTCCTGTCTGTGGTTGTTTCAGAGCACGGCAATGCTAGATCAGCTGTCAATAGTGCAGTCGGTGTAGCGATTATTCATTTGAAAAGCAATGTGATGAAATCAGACATGCATTGATCGGAGCACAAAGGGTGTGTGTGCTTGGAAAAGATGACGGCCATGTTCAAATGTTCAATAATGTCTTCTTGGCTTGGACCTTTGGAGGAATGAGGCAAAGAACAAACTTGTTTTCAAATGTTAATAAGCTTTTAGTGATGTATATTTTGTATTAATGTGTACAGGTGTACTTATTTGCTAGTGACAAAACATTTACGGTTCACAAAAAGAGAGATTATCTGACATGCTAGTATGTTGCGCCATCTCCTCCCATCAGTTTGAATAGCACAATGCTAATTGCGTCAGCAAAAACCATTATAATCACTGTCGAATGCACAGTTGAATAACCTGACTTATAATTTTTTAATTTATAATTTTATTTTAGAATCCTCTCTAGTGAGGAAGCAGTCTATGTAGACAGTGAGACTGCAAGATACTCACTAGGATGTCTTTTTGTCCCACAATCCATGCTTGTACTTTGTCAGCACTTAACTTTTATTTGACTCTTTTTAGTAAAATTAAAAAAGAATGTTTTAGGTATTCTGTTGCAGTCGAGTGTTATGGATCCTTTTATCTTTTTTACAGGGACCGAGATGCCAGCACGCTGCCAGGTCTGAACAGTTAATCACGCAGATACAAGACGTCAACGGCGTTATTGCTGCCATTACGGTGAGATGTGTCATAAGGCAGCATTTCAGCCTTTATTCTCTCCACTAATGACGGCAATCTATTTTTTAGCACTCATCAGTTTGTTTAAAAGTGAATGGGGAGTATAAATGAGGTGAGGTTTTGAGGGACTTCTTACTGGAATAATAATAGCATACTGGAACCTGCTCGTAGCTTTAAAGCATCATGTTAAGACGTGAGAGACATTAATTTAAAAAAGAAAAACTTGAGAAATGTATTTTGTGATTTGCAGATCTGAGAGTGCAGAATGTTCCGAGGTGCCAGGAACAAAAAGCTGATAATGAACTGCTGTACTCGATGCTGATGTTGGAGTGCTCTACAGTGATATTAGCACCTGCTACTAACCTGTTTCACACATTTCACTGCTTTATGCATCCAGCTACTCAGCAAAAAGAAGCAAATCCAGACATTACAGGCTGCTCAGAAAGAGAGAATATGCTTTAGCTCATCGTAGTGCTCACAGCAAGGGCAGTGAAGTGTTATGTGTGCTAGGAACAATCTTTATATTTCTTCGTACTTGTTTTAAGCCGTCAAAAACATTTGCAGTAGCAGCTTAGCATAAAGGAAAGTTCCTTGTTCCAAGGGAGTATTCACTAGAAATAACTTTTACTTTCAGCTGCATGGTGATTTGCTAGAATACATACAGTTTAGTATAAATGTGTGTCACATTCCAGCAAGAAGGGCCAGGGTTCGATTTCTGTTTGGAGTCTGGTATTGAAAACTGGAATTTATCCAGGTCTAACTAAAAGCAGAGTTTTTGTGTTGTGATTGTAGATGTCTTTTCTTTTATTACAATTTTAACATGTTTTAAACACTTTGGTTACATTCATGACAGAACATGTAATTGGATGCACTCATTAGGTTCATTAGT
>JAYDZF010000005.1:5425488-5438492 GCA_034509105.1 Microcambeva barbata
ACATGATCCAGAACACTGGAGGTATAACATCTACATAGGCAAATACTGTCAGTGGAATTAATCACATCATTTAGGATCACAAAGCAAATCATATTTCTGTATTCATTGATTTGTGTGGACTTCCTAAATGTATGCTTGAGTTTAGTCGATGACACACACAGCTTATTCATAGAAAACCTTGACTAAAGTCTCACCATTCAATCATGTTCCTCCTAGCACAAGATGTCTTTTTTACTTTGTCAAGAAACCACTATTTTATGTACTCTTTAATTCATATACTCAATCAAAGAGTTTCCAATAGAAAAAAAACCTAAATCTTATTTTCATAAAATGATTCATACCTGATGCTCCTGAGTTTCTATCCCCAGGGACTCCTCTACACTAATGTGGCAATACTGCTGACACTCCATAATATGTTAACCCCCCTCCATCTATCTATTTTCTCTAAATTTTTACTTAAATAGTTCACAGGATAATTAATTAGAAACAGTTTACATAACCTGTATGACAATATTAGGAATCAAGTGGATTTCTTTTTTTTATTGTGAAGCAGACAACAAAGTGGACAAAAGAACAGTAAATTTCAGTGTGCATAACGATTCACCCCCTAAATTCAGTACTTTTGTGGCAAATTCAGTTGCAAATTGCTTTGGATAAGTCTCAATGAGCCACATCTTGGGATTTTTCCCTATTTCTCAAGGCAAAACTGCTTTAACTCCTTCAAGTTAGATGGTTTCTAGTCTGACCACAGATTCTCAATTGGATTAATGTCTGGGCTTTGACTAAGCCATTCCAATACATTTACACGTTTCCCCTTAAACCACTCGAGTGTTGCTTTAACAGTATGCTTTGGGTTATTGTCCTGTTGGAAAGTGAACCTCCATCCCAGTCTCAAATCACTGACAGACCAAAACCGGTTTTGCTCAAAAATATCCCTGCATTTGGCATCCATCTTCCCCTCGACTCAGTCCCTGTTTTGAAAAACATCCAAAAAGCATGATACTGCCACCACCATGTTTCACTGTGGGAATGGAGTTTTGAGGGTTATATGTGTTGTCCTTGGTGGCTGAAAAGTTCATCAGCTCATCTGACCAGAGAACATTCCAAATGCCTTTTGGCAAACTCAAAACGAGCATTCCTATTTTTGTCTGTAAGTAAAGGCTTTTTTCTGGCTTCTATGGAGTGCATGGCTTATTGAGGTCATGTGGACATATACTCTGCTTGGGAACTGCAGCTCATTCAGGGTTACCTTTGGTCTCTTTGCCTCACTGATTAATGCCCCCCTTGCCCTGTTTAAGAGGTTTGGTGGGGCGGCCCTCTCTTGGCAGGTTTGTGGTGGTACCATGTTCTTTCCATTTGATGATAATGGATTTAATGGTGCTCCAGGGGATCATCTGAGATTTGGATATTTTTTATAGCCCAACCCTGAATTGTTCTTCTCTACAACTTTGGCCCTGACTTGTTTGGAGATTTCCTTGGTCTTCATGGTGTTTTTTGGTTAGTGGTGCCTCTTGCTTAATGGTGTTGCAGCCTCTGGGGCCTTTCAGAAAGGGTGTGTATTTACTGACAGTACTACCACCATGTGACTTCTGAATGTAATTGTTTGCAATAACTTTTTAAGGGTTTCATAGAAAAAGATACTTTTGCAAGACACTGTGTATAAGGAAGCAAGACTCCTAAGCAACTGGTCCCACAGAATGGAACTGACAAGTGTTAAAATGCATCATTACTAGTTCCAAATCTTATTATAAATAACATGGAAAGGCACATCAGCACCAGCCAGAATTTTTATGTGATTATTATATGCAAGATGCTAAGGAGAGTCAATTACTTAAAAGTTTTTGGCAAATATAAAAAAAGAATACTGAGCCACCAATGGTAAAATATCTTTATTCATAAGAAACCACATCAACAGCACATAATCAAACCAGTCAATTTCATCACAATCCTTAATCTATAAAATAGATATACACTAAATAAAATATAAATCCAGCAAAAAACCCAATAAATAATACTGTGTATAAATATTGAAAATCAATATAATGTAAACCGACACATATAATCTGCAAACCTACATTCAACTAATATCAGATTCATTTGTAATACCATGTCATGTTTACTGAATAATGGAAATGCACATCAGTATATGTTCCTGCATATCACTCGCTTATTTAAAAAAACTAGTAACCCACAGTGTCCAGCTCTGTGAATTCAGAGGTTGTAGACTCTTTAGAGAATAAATTCTTTAGTGGCCCATATGTGCAAAACACATCAGTAAAAGAAAAACCCTGCAGACTTAAAAACACACCCACAAAAGAGAAAACAAGCCAGGAGAATTGGGGACTTACTAGCAAAAAGAAAGAAAACACACTCACATTAACCGAATGATTAAGATCACTTGCTTGTTGTTGAGTGGCTACAGTGTATGTTAGCTGATTATACCCTTTTCACTTGAGATTCTTGGTGTATATATATATATATATCTGCTGGTTTATTTTAGTTTTGCTGAAATCTTTTACATTCTTTTTATCCATTTTCACTTCTTTTGTTGTGTTATAAGATTTTCTGGGTCTGTTTTAGCTTTTGATGGTGTGTTTTTATCAAGCCCACTGTATTACTCAACATCAAACCCAAAAGCACTAAATTCGCCAGCTGTCCTCAGAAGAATCCTCATAGCTTTATATACACAATTAAGCAATTTGTATTATCCCACTCTAAGATTTGTCAATGTACCCAAAGCAACAATTTATAATGAGAATTGTTGCAAGAATTAAGTTGTTCTCATGATTAAAACATGTTTTAAAGTAAGTAAGGGACATTAGCTGTAAACTAGAATGTAAGACTGAATACCAATATTTTTTGACAATTGGAGAAATTTCAGACTCACTGCGCTCAAGCCCGTGTTCAATTTATTCTTTTATTTAAAGCAGATATCAAATAGTTATGCCCTTTAACACAGACTCATGTATTAGGTTATTTAGGATTTTAGCAATGGTACACACTTTGCATTTCATGCATAGCATTATGACAACCTTCCTGATATTCTGTTGGTCCTTCTTTTACTGGTGCTTTGATGAAGACAATCAGTGTTATTCACTTCACCTGACAGTTGTCAATTTTACTCCTAGTTGGTGTTAATATTAAATGGAATAAAAGATTCCATGACTGGTAACTGTAACCCTTTTATTATATGAATGGCATTCTAATTTTATTATTCAGTGATCACTAGTGGGATCAAAATAATTTTGGAAAATAACAATTGCTAGCAGAATATATTTGTTGGACCAAATAGATTGTGATCAGTCAAACTAATTTGTAATTTGTACAAAACCTGAAAAATTAGTAAACTGAACATTATATGCCTTCACCCCATTTAGGCTTGAACAATTCTCTGGGTGTATATCCTGTCCCTTAAAAAAGATGCATTTCTAATTTCTGTGATTAAATGTATTATAGCACTTACATTTATTCATAGGTAAACAAGATCACATTTGATACATTGGAAATGTAGAATGGATTACATTAGTTTAATAATCAGCCATCCATTTGGTGACTGTTTGGGGGGTACTTAAGTTAGCTTCCTCGTTAGGCTACAAAGAGCAATGTGCTCCTATTAAAATATTGGGGTTTGGCTGTGGCTGAGAAAAAATACTTTACTTCCAAGCCATTTGGAGTCTGACTCTTTGGAGAATTTTTGGCTTACCAAAGTGGTTGGTTGGTAATTGCAGTCAAATGATGGATGAAAAGAAACAACCTGGTAAATATGTTTTTTTGCAACCATGAGCTTTGTTATAAACTGAAACCCTTCTGTAATAACCAGAACTTACAACCAAGGACTTCCAATTTACCCTAAGTTTACCAGTCAAATTTCATGCCTTTGGTTCTTTAGCTTTTTTCACAGATGAGAACAGATTTTGTCCTCTATGAACACTGTCTGGTAGCTTTGATGGCTCATCTATTCTTCCTCACAGTTCTATCAGGTCTCCTGCATTTTTTTTCACAGGAAAAAGTCTGAGGAAGGGGAAGATTGGTCGTTTGTTTGAGTGGGTGGAGCCTCAGTGGAGTTGACAAGCTTCTCATAACGAGCTTTGTACGCATCTCGTTCTCGCAGTACACGGGTCAGCTCACACTGCAGCTGCTCCAGCTATAGACCGAAAGAGAAAAACGTGAGAATGGAGACATTGATAAAAATAGTGGAAAATTCCAGAGAAGCACTCAAAAATAGAATAGGATTGTTGCATATAGTGAAATAGAACTGTTATTCTCTAGTTTACCCATAAATGTAAATATTTGAAAAAATAGGCCAATGGATGATAAACTACAGTATCAGTATAATTAAAGTGGTTCCCCAGATGATATTGCAAAGCTGCATACTAATGTGTTATATTATTATCTTTGATTAAAAATCTGGCAATGCAGACACCATTCACTACAGAAACACTACAGCTGAGAGTGTTAATACATAAGATGGCAAAAAGCCCTGGAAGAAAAAGAAGAGGAACAAATCTACTCTCATAATCTAATAATAAGTTTTCATTTTACTATTGGCAGAAAAAAAAGCCTTGATGTCTGTCTTCCTACAGTTTTGATGGGTGGGTCAAGTTTGTGGCTTGAAGATTATGTGGAACAGGAGTGTCTGTTCTTTAAGCTAGGTCTCAGTTGGTTATTTTTTTGGCTTTGCAGGCACTTTTCATTATTTGATATTGACCAGCTACATAAAGCCATAAAGACAGCGGAGCATGGTGACTTATCATTGTTGACTTTTTCTGATGTTGCCGATCTGGCATGATCAACACACACACTGATCTGGTTTTGAAAACAGTATCCACTTTCATTAAAATGGTGACATGTAGACCTGTTGTCATGTGTGTAACATTTTCTTCATAGTGTCTAATTGTTAGAGACATGAAGTGAGTAAAAATTTGAAAACAGTGTGTGAGAGAGATGAAGATGAACAGAGGCAATAAAAAAGACTTAATTTCAAAAACCCTTATGTAATACTTAATCTCTTGCCAATCACGGCTAGGTTCAGCTGGCAGCTGCAGACCATTAGAGTCTGACATTTTTTTCTGTATTCATGCATGAACACATTTTAGTATCAACTGATTATTGAACAGGCTAAAAATGTTCTTTATTATATGCCGGCTTTCTGTTTTAACTAAACACTGAAGTCTTATCACCTGTGCCTAGCTCTGTGGACTGTAAGTTGAATAATTATTTAAGCATTTTGATTGTTCACCTGTTGGGTGAGGATGTGCTTCTCAGACTCCAGTGCATGTCGATGCTGCAGTCGTTTGTACCGGCAGGACTGGGCATATCCTCGGTTCTTCAGGGTTCGGCGTTTCTGCTTCAGACGTACCACCTCGTCTTTACTTACACCCCGCAAGTGCCTGTTCAGCTCCCGCACAGATAAACTGACAAGCTGCTCGTCAGAAAAACGCTCATCAAGTCCAGACTAATGAGAGAAAGACAGACGAAAAGTGTCAGATCATAGAGGAATCGTTAAGTCGTTATATCAGTGAATGTCAGGTCTGAGATTGGTTGAAGCTATATTTGATAGAATTGCATCAAAATGTACTCAAACCAAAGTCTTAAAGCTTGAAACACATTAAAAATCTAAACAAAATTCTGGGGACAATTTTTAACCCCATCACAAAGTATTAGACAGGACAAGAGACGGGCAGATACGATTGCCGAGATGTAATAAACAAGAATTTAATAATAACAACAGACCATGCATTCAAACACAGCCTATGCTAATGCTATGCTAATCACAAATGCTAAAGGACAATATTAATTACAAATGCTAATGGATAATGCTAATTGCTATCTTTTAAGTAATACCTAAACTAACTACATGAAACTTAAACGTAACCCATTGACCGCAGGCTACACAAGAACTAAACCCGAGGAAGATGGGAACAGACTGGAGCTAAAATAATACATCGGAACAAACAGGACGTAACAGAGTGAGGAGTTAATGGACAGGACAAAGGCATATCAAATTTCAGTCATGTAGAACTAAGGCCAACACAGACAGCACAACGCATAAACCAATCTAATCAAGTCCAAAATCGCCTCCTTATAGAGACCTTAAACAAGGTTCATATAAACATAATTAGCATAACGAGGGGGCGTTGGCTGGAGACTGAAAACAAATACTCCTTTAACATGTGCTACAGAGGTGGGCATGGCAGGAACACTCTCCAGGATCCCAAAGGGGCTGAATCATGGTGTTTGGTATTAAAGAAAGTAATTTATAATATCTATATAATTGAAAAAATTGAAAATACTTCCAAAGTGGAAATGTTTAATGATGGCTCATGTGGCATGTATTTAATAGGGAAGAGCTTCAAGTGACCAACCTTAACCCTACTGAACATCTCAATATTAGATAGAACATTAATAATGAGTCAACAATTTGTGTCTCATATAAAAATCTTGAAGAAAGCCTGAGGTCTATTATGGCGGCAAATAGGGTGTCAAGTCTTTTATGTATGGTGTCAAGTCAAAATATGACGCCCAACATGGTCATAGTTCGTATGTTGTTGTTGTGACAGAAAACTATTTATATAGCTTATCTTTTTAACAATTAAATGGTGCTCTGACACAGATACAAATGATACAGTATTTCTAAAACACTTTACACTTACTAGAATTGCTAGAGAAATTAATAACTGGTTTAAGGTGTTGAAATATGTAGGTAACAAATACAATTCAATAGCTTGGTATGAACATGTCTGTCATGACTGATGAACATATACATTGTGAGCAGCGTCGCATGCATGTATACATTTATAATCTATAATCTGTTTAACTAAGTACAAGTGACAGTGATCAGGATTACACAACAATAATAGCAGATATTATGCTAATCTTATACACCTGTTCTAGATTCAAACCAACAGATCTTCAGACGATGTCTCAATAAAATCAAATTGTAAGAGTAACATTTGAAAACACTTATTTCAGTAATTATTTTGTTTTACTGTAGGAAAAGAGTTTTCAGTTAATAATTTGAGTTGCTTAATTTATGTGCTCGGCATGTTTTATGGACATCAATTACGATGTTATGTCCTATTTATGTTGTCAGTCAAACTATAAACTAAATGATGTACTGTGTAACAAGTTGGAAAGTGACTTTTAAAAGGCTTAGCATACTTTTTATTGTTTTTAATAAGAGAAAAAGGTCTGAACATTTTACATTGCTCTGTGTAGATTGTGATGTATTGAGCTGGATAAAGATGATTTACACTCTTTAATGCTACTCATCTATATCTGTATGCTTACACTGTTAATGATGATAGCGTGACAGTGGGTGGCATTTAAATCTGTTTTTAAAAGTTTTGCTCTTCATATTTGTTTTTTAGTCAGTGACCTCTAAGGGGCTCAATAGAAATAGCGATTTGACAATGTTTTGATTTAAACTCAAGATCTCTTGATAAATATGCAATAATTGTTTTTCATAAATATCCTTCATCGTTGTGCTTCTCTTTTTTCTATGATAAGATTTAAAGTTTTTATGTAGTATTAGTATAGTTGTTAAAACCTTATGTGATGTGACCTTAGATGTGGTCAGGAGTCTAAAGTGCAGAGGTAAGCAACATGGCCGTGGTTAAAGCACATAGGAAACTTTGGACAGAATGGAGGCTCTAAAGTCCAACCCAATGTGATGAGATTAGTATGAAGACATGGCTACAGTTCTGTACCTGGCTAGCTTGAAGCTGGTGGTGATGGTGACTGTGATGGTCATCAATGAGATGATGGGAATGGTGATGATGGTGATTTTGCAGATGATAAAGGCGAGATGAAGGACTAGGGGGCTGTGGATATGGTCCTGGAGGTTGGTTACCATTGTGAAGAGAAGGATGTCCGGAGGCGACAAACAGAAGAGGACGGTGACACAGCTCTGAGGCCTTTACATCACCACCACTTTCGCTACTTGAGTCTCCAAGATGGTTGCCTCCAGAGCTCTGAGACAGAACAGGAAACTGAAGAACAGAAAGAACAAAAATAAAGTTATGGATGGTCATGAAGCCGTGAATAGGAGAAATGAAATATTTTAATGTCTAACTTTAATTCAATGCCCAACCAAAGTGCAACACACTTATGCTTTCAGGACCACTCGAAAACAAGCTGAAACCAACCTACAGATTCACCCACACATCCAAGTCCTGCCACACACACACACACATCACAACTAACGGACATTTACCAAGACACACATGTACCTGCGAACTTACAGCAGCAGCAGCAGAGTTAAGCAATGCCTCCACCGCATCATCACACCCAATAAATCCCCCAACAATACCCCTGTCCCTGTCGACTTTTTCTGGTGCACTGCCTAGGGCTTCTAGAAGAGAAGCAGCACTCCCTGCATCGCCTCCAAACTGCTGCTGGAGTGCAGCCAACCAGATAATATCTTCCAAAGAAGCTGGGTTTGGACACTGGGTTGGTACACCAGGTGCAGGGCTGCAGTCAAGATTCCCCTGAGAGGTGCAGTTTAATCCAGAAATGTAGCTGGCAGAGATAGAAAGAGGGAATGACATTGATGATGATGAGGAGGAGGAAGACGATGCAGATGGTGGTGGATGAGCATCACTCAGGGTTGGCGAGGGGGGCATGGAGGTGTAGGGACTGGAGCTGAGACTGGAATCCGGTGGAAGGCGCATCACATAGGGGGACCCTGAGACATCTTGGATCTGAAGGTCCGATTCCAGGTTTGAGCATGCTGCAGGAGGAGGAGAGTCTGCCTTTGCTTCAAATTTGAGCAAGTCAAAGTCATTTAGGTACTCCATGGCAAGTGGGCTGGGGGGTAGAGCGGTGATAGGAAGTGATGGAGATGACATTGCTGACAGGCTTTGGTGTAACAGGATGCCGTTATCCTGTTGATTATATGTTGAGCCAGAACAGAAAGAATAAGCGATGCCTGTGATGAAGACTCTGCCGAAACCAAGTAAAGTGTGTCTCTGGGTCTGCTTTGCAGAGAAGATGTCATGTGTCAGCTTATCATTCTGTCAGGAATGAAAATGAAACAGAATTTAATAAATAATATGACTATTCATTATAGTATAAATTATACAGTAAACAGTAAGAAGGGGCAGGTGTAGCCTGGAGGATAAGGTGCGCGACTAGTAAATAGAAGCCTATCCTAGGTTTCCACTAATGTGCCTTTGAGCAAGGCACTTGACCCTCAATTGCTTGGGCTGTATAATGTCACAGTACTGTAAGTCGTTTTGATTAAAAGTGTGAGCTAAATCGAGAAAACATAAAGTAAGTAGCTACAGGTTTATGGACATCATATGCAAAATGTACCGTTATGGAAATAAGAACCTCATTTTCTTTCTGGGAAGACTTCACAAAAACACCTCAATTTAAAAATGTGGGGGTGGTCTACAAACGTTTGGCTATTTAGTGTCAATACAAAAGTTGTATATTAGTATGTTAGTGGAAAGTAAGCTACATAACAGGTCATTATGTGTCAGTAAGATTTGTCATTTTTCCATTAACAAATGTTTAACCTATTTTTATATTTAAAAAGGTACACTTTTATAGATTTATTGTATTTTATTATATACTACAGTTCTTCCCCCAAAAGAATAATGGCACCAGTGTGTTACAATACAGCTCACAATCCTAAAGCAAATTTTGTAAATAATTTATTTTGAAAAATTTGAAGATTTCCAAATGGTCTTCACTTAAAGAGAAAACATGGGTGTCTAGCTTTGAAGCTTTCTAATGATGTCACCTAACCTTATGAGGCTGTGCAATCCCTAAATGTTGGCTCAAACTGACCAGTGTTTTCTTTAAATGTTTTTGTAATGTGGCTACACAGGAACTGAAGTGATGATAACATCAAGTCCAGGGATGACAAAAGTGACATGAGTGTGATGGCGCTTTCTCTTTATGTCTATTCATTCTAACACCACTATTTATGTCAGACAGACAGCAGGGGTTATTGCTAACACTGAATATCTTAATCAGTTTTAATGCATTGGGTAGCAAAGCATTATTGCACAACAGACACAATGAAGAAATGTTTTAGGATTGTAATAGCAATGTTGCTGTAACATTGATATACGTATAAAAAAAGAAAGCCCCAACATTTTATCTTATACTTGCAGAAAAGTTGGTGCTCACTTGTATTCAAATGTAGCATTACTCATACCTTTTTTTAAAAGCTGCTATTTATTGTCATGTACCATGAGGCTGCAGTGCAAGAAGGAAGACATTGTGTGACTGTACTGGGAGTTAAACTAGTCCAGTTAAAGAGATCTTTTCAGCTACAGTCATTACTAAAGTAATTCATAGTTCTAAATGTCAGTTAGCTAAGTGCTAATAAACCACACAAGCTTCAGTGATTACATTGATTAATTATTTTATTGATGAGTGAATGATCAGTATCTGAATCTGAATTTATCATTATATTCCCTGCCATCCATAAACTTAATTAATGTAAGACATTTTTATGTATTTTTTTTTGCAAAACAATCTATGATATGATTGCTTCCCAAACCAAATACAGTCACTGTGCTAAACAGTACGTAACAGCAGTATTGCTACTGTTGTTACCATTCACATCATATAGTGCAAAGTGAAACAGTTCTTAGGTTAGCAAGAAGATTAGCTAATTATTGGTAATCAAGTTTGCATTGGTTACAGATTTCATTATTATTTGTATTTCTTGTGATAAACTAATTACTTGTGAATTTATTTATACATTTATTTATGACATAATAGGCCATTATAACCTGTTTGGACCAGTTAGATGATGGAAATAACCCATACTCAAATGTTTCTCAAATCCCATCACTCGAAATCACTTGTGGCATGACAAAGTCCCTTATCCCTAATAGTCAATAATTTTTAAATAATGTTCACAAAAAGGTTTTAATTCATTTATTTTCCACCATGTCATAAGGAATAAATCAAAGTAAGATTACTTTGAAGAAAGGTTTAAATCTAATCCCAGATACCTGGCATAATCCTAATCCAGACAGACGAACAAAATAAAATTCCCAGATGAACTCTGAACAGCTACATATACATTATTGTTTTGAAACAATTTAGATGGTAAAGCATTTGATAATTTTAATATGGTATACAAAAACTATAGAGCAAGAAGTATGTGGATACCTGACCAAAATTGTGTTGATCATTTTATTTTAAAAGCAAATTCTATAAACATGAATTGACTATTGTGTGAGATTTTCTGTAATACATTAGAAGGACAAATTTCCTAGGAATATGAAGAACATATGAATCCAATATTTAAAAAGTATTTTATTTAATTTCATTGCTTTCATTATGGTTATCCTGGAAATAGGACAGGCTGGGTGGGGGAAAAAACAGTGTTAAAATGACCTCACATGTGTTTTCCAAAATAAGAAGTGACCATTTTGTAAACTATGAAGATTTTATTCTGTCAAAACAGCTGTTCATAAGAACAAGATCAAGCAGTAAATATCAAGAACTAACCAAACACCACAAAGGTAAAAATGACACCCAACAACCATATAGGATCACAACAAATTATCTACAAAAACTACTGACAACCATGGGGTGGGGTGAAGTGCGTATTGAAGATGATTTGCTATATTATAGGATGAAACATGAATGTTCATTTTCAATGTTCATTGACTATAAGCAGACAAACCAGAAATCAGCTTTGCAGTGTGTTTCTCAGAGCTGTAGAAATCAAACAATCTCATTATTAGAACCTAGTATTTAATCAGCCTCGGATACTTCAGTTCTGCAAGCATAAATTACTTGTTGGTGAGAGACCTCACAGGTCTGTGGTACAAAATTTTCACTGGATGTTACTCATTGTTGTTTGAACAATTAGAGCTAAATTCTATGAGAACATGTTTATATTTGGACAAATTACAAACAGTAATTTAAATGTATTATTGTAATTGCTGTTAATGAACATATGTATGTATTATATTGACTATAAATTTGATAACAACAATCTACTTTAAGAGAGAAGTACACAAACTGGTGTCATTTAAAGATTACAAAGTCCAAAATAGTTTGAATGCCCTGAAAACAGCTTTAGGCTTTGAGCATTAAGGAAGATAAAGCAAAACACCAATCTTATATTAAAATGAAAATAAAAACACTGGTGGGGTTTTTTCTGGTGGGTTACATTTACCATGCAAATTTCATGTATTTAATATTTTGAAATGACTTTAAGGTTGAATAAAGGAATGTGATCTTTCTGCCACTTTCTGAGTGATATTGAAATACTATAATATTAAATAAGTTAAAAATGTAAATCAATAAATGTTTAAAACATGTTTAATAGAGCTGAGTACTTGTAATATGTTTAAGAAAGCATACATGTTTATTAAACACTAAAAGTTAAAATTAAGTTCTACCCAGAGCACTTTATTCAGTGTTTTATTATTACAATATTTTAGCTTTTATTGTCAATACTCTTCAAATATTCAGACTAAATATGGTCAAGATTTTTCTAAACACATTCAACATTTCATATACAGTAGGAGCACCACAAACTAACGCTGTTGTCTAAAATAAAGTGGAAACTGTCACAATCAAACCAGAGAGTGAGAAATAGGATTTTGCCCAAAATACATGCTGAAGCCAGTGCTGAACATGCCAGGTGTTCACAGAGGAAAAGAGAGGAAGAGAGGAATGAGAAAACAAACTGTATCTAATCATTTGTATTTTTCTTACCGTTTGTTATACATAGAGGGGCCGACAGGGATTTCTTCGACTGGGTTCATCCCTCATCAGTGGCACACAAACTGACTGATGCCTTCCATCTATGCTTACGGGTTTGTATGAGTATGTATTACTGTGTGTGTGTGTGTGTGTGTGTGTGTGTGCGTGTGCACGTGTGCTTTGCAAGGGACTGCCATTGCCCCCTCAGATGTAAATCCCTCTCTCCCCCCATTTTGGTCCCACTCTGTCCCTCTGTGTCATGCTGCCCACTTTTTTATTCTTCCTAAAGCCATCAGTTTGTTCAATTGTTGGAGGCA
>JAYDZF010000005.1:5628271-5638848 GCA_034509105.1 Microcambeva barbata
ACGTGTTGCTCTTACCAAGACAAATTCCTTGTATGTGTAACATACTTGGTGAAATAAAGAGATTCTGATTCTGATTCAGTAAGGGCTTGGACCCACTTGGACCATTTAAATGAGTTTGAAACCTTGGCATACTAGAAATATTTATTCGTGACAACATCAGTGTGTTAATAAAGCGAATTGGCCACCATAAGCAAACGGAACATCTTTTTTGCACGTTGGATTAGATGTTGGGACATCTCTTGATTGATTTTCCAACTGGTGTGTTAAGGGTGGTGACAGATAGTTCTTTTAAATTAACAAAATATTTAGTGGTTTTTCTGGTATGGATGGGAGTTCAAAACATACTCAAGTAAAAATACTTGATCTAGTAAAATCTACTTGATAAAGTACTAGTACAGTAGCGCCAGAAAATATAATCAGTTACCATCCACCTCTGGTGTTTAGTCAGGTTTCTGGTGATCATGAATGCTACGAAATATAATTACATCAACACAGGTTTTTATTCTCATCAAACATACACTGATCAATAACCTAACATGTCCTATTGGTTACTGTATTATCATGAAGCTTAGAAAGATTCTGTTTTTTTCAGAATAATGCTTTGACCTGACAGTGGGCCAAATCATGCCAATGAAATGCCAACCTCAGTGTCTCCTACTTGGACTTACTGTGTAACGTTAAAGACGTTTGTGGTATTTGTAGATGCATCTGGTTGAGGAGTTGCACCAGGCACGCACTAACAGACAGCTGCAGGTGAATGTAGTGGAGAGCTACGGAGAGCTTACAGGCATGGATGTGGATCCACCAGAAGAGGGCACCACTGTTACATTCAGTAATGTTTTCACTTGAGTAAATTATGTGAATTCTTACACTGCTGGGAAAAGTGGTCCAAATCTGATCTGTTTAGTCACATTCAAACTTGACTCACGCTATTTCCTCTAATATAATATTTGCCAGTTTACCAAGAGTATAGGCACCCATGCAGTCTCTTAACCTACTACGAATCGAGTCTGTTTGGATGCTTTGCCACTTCAATAGCACCTTAGCTTTTTCTCTTAATATTCCTCACATTGCCGGCATATATAACTGATTGCATGAGTTATGACTAACAACGTGCCCAAGGCAAGTTCATCTGTGGATCAGTTTTGTGCTTGGAAAGACACACATTGATCCCATCATCCCCTGTCTCTTTAAATGTGGCATCTATCAGTCAGCAGATGTCATAATTGCATTGGTTATGAGGAATCTCGAATGGCACCCTCCATAGAAAACAAGCTACCATTGTTTGTGTCAATACACAGTGTAAAGGTAGCAGAGATGAGATTCAAACTAAACCATCTAAAATAATAATTCTGCTTTGGGCCACTTGAAATGTGTTATGGAAATCTGATCGCTGTCTACTATTGAAATCAAAGTAATGTCATTATGAACAAGCCGAACCTTATTGATGTTTTTGTGTTTGTGTGTATGTGGTGGACATTTTCAGGTCAGGAGCAGTGCCAGATAGACCTCCTCATAGTTCTTGATACCAATGTTTTGCTCAGTCACCTAGACTTTGTAAAGAAGATTAGGTCTCATGGACTTGGAGGTAGGAGGCCACAGGACACATGGTTTAGTTTCTATATATACTTATTTTAATATGTATATAATCAGATCTAAAAGTGTTCAAAATTTTTGCTTGAAATAACACCATGTGATCTCTGTTTGGTCTGCAGCACTTGGATTTCCAAAACTGCTGGTTCCCTGGGTGGTTCTGCAGGAGCTGGACTCTCTGAAGAGTGGAAAACTGTCCAAGGAGGTGGAGCACAAAGCACGGCCGGCCGTCAACTACATATACTGCTGCCTTAAGAACCAGGAGCCACGCCTCTATGGCCAGTCTATGCAGCAAGCCTCCCAGGCTGCCTGTAAGTGTCTCTGCTAGTCCTGGTAGAATTCCATAATCTTGTGGTTCCAAAATGTCTTACAGTTACTTGTTAGTCTTTAAACCACCTGCTGAGCATCCACCACCACCAGGACAGCATGTTTCTGTGTGGAGTTTGCTTGGCTTTGGACTGTTGGGGAAACCGGAAGAAACCAGTTATCAGAAGAACTAACAAACTCCACACAGAAAGGACCACGACAGCTCCCAATGGGAATCAAACCTAGAAATTTCTCGCTATGCCACTGTCCCACACCAAACCTTTTAAAAACATAACACTTAAGAAGTCTCTGTGATGGAATTTCCTGCCATGTGTCTTTCTCAAAGTCATTTAGATCATTTTCACTTGCCATCTTGAACCCATTTGCTTGCTCAGCAATTCATTAGGTGCCATGGCAGCACAGCAGGATGTTAATTCCATATTTGAATCACTCTATACCCCGTCCTCAAATCATCAGTACTCATTATGTCCTTCTAATCATTTATTCAGGGTTTATAGCTCACCTGCTGAGTGTAGTTTCATAATACCTGAAATATGTTCCCATAGATGGCCTGAACACTGCCAATAATGATGACCGAGTACTGCAATGCTGTCTGCAGTATCAGAAGCTGTACGCAGAGGGCGCTCTCATCCTGTGCACGTAAGCACAGACTTCTCTGTTCCAACAGGAAATGTCACATATCATCGTTCATTTCACATAAAGCTAATACTTTAATGCTTTAAGAAGCAGATCTCTGTCTCTGTCTTTCTCCCTTCTGGTTTTGGATGTAGTAATGACAAGAACCTGTGCAGTAAGGCTCTGCTGAGTGGAGTGAAGGCGCTGAGTAAAGCCGACCTACAGCAGCAGGCAGAAGTGAATTCAGCGCACTTCAACCGTTCGTCTCGGTCCCCTTACGTTAGCCCTGTCAAGCAAGGTCAAAACGGTAAATCTAAAATGCTTGGAGGGGTGTTTCTGCTGTATAAATATCACACCAGTTTGCACAAGACAAAAACAAAGCTGTGCTTTTATTCTTCAGGGTTCTATCATAATTCTGATCCTACTGAATTCACACTAAATACTAAATTTCATGGACCTTGTTTTTTAATGATTATATCATTAAATGACATTTATAAACTGAATGAGAGAATAAATGGGATCTGCAACACTTCATAGCAAACAGTATGAAAACGTGTTTTGACACATCACCGTCTTTGCGTCCACATAATTATTTATTTTCAGACTCAGTCGTGTTTCGAGCTGTTTCAGACTTCAACATATTGGACAATTTGACCTACAGATTGCTAACCGAATTGCTGTTGCTTGTGCAAATGAACCAGTAAACGTTAAGTGTTCATTTTACATGAAATTACATATTACACAGGAAAAGACAAATTTCACAGTCCATGCATTAGGACCTCAGGTAATCATAATTTTCTGATCTGTAAGCAATGATGATCTGAAAACAGAGACAGAACATTAATAACCACTCAAGATCTAAAAGTGTACAGTGAATTAAATAAATATTTAACAATCTTTATGTTTGTTTGGCTAAACACACACAGATGAGCCTAATCTACCCCCGCCCCACTTTATAACCATGTCATGGTTAAACACATCGTAGCTACTCTTTGTACATATGACACAAATACAGGAAGATACAGGCCGAGTGACTTTAATGAGGGTCAGATTGGTTGTTTGGTGGCCTAGACTCACCGATGACCCTGGCATCTGGTAAGGACAAAAAGAAAGGCTACAGTGACACAAACAAACTCAATGCTGCCAAGAACCATAGTGTATCCAACCCTACTGCACTTAAAATGTCAAAACAAATGTTTGTTTGTGTCAAATCTGGTTAAAGAAAGCTTTTATCTAAGTAATGTATGGCAGGTGGAGCTTTTTGAAGGTTTACATTTTACATGAGCAATGAGGGTTAAGGGCCTTGCGAGGTGAGGTTTGAACCAGTGACCTTCGGATTACTAGTCCAGTACTTTAATCACTAGGCAACGACTGGCCAGTTTCACATCACGTTAAAGAAAAATGAATGGAAAAATGTAAATATTATAGTAAATACCAGTAAATATTTAGGAGTCTCATATATTCCTTCAAGAATAAAACCCAAACAACGTCACAGCCAACATGACTGTATGATGTTTCTCAAGTCTGGTTTCCTGTTGAAACTGCGAGTCAGAAGGACCTTGGAACCTGAGTGATTAAGCAGAGATTAATCTACAGTGTCATAACAAAACCATTTTTTGACAAGGGTGTGTTATATTTTTTTATTAGTTCAGGATGTTTTCTTCAGCATGTTGTGCAATCCTCGATAAATAAACAGTTGAATTCTGATGTGATGCCTTGTCAGCAAGGTCGAGTAGAGCAGATGAGGAAGAAGAGGCGATCAGGAGGAAGGCCGCTGTGACAGAGCGAGAGCTGAGCGAGTGTTTATCCATTCTGCAGAGCAGTCTGCAGAGAGCTCTGAGTGCTGTGCTGGAGGAGGAGATGAAGGCTGCGTTCGGAGAACTGTGGACTGAGGTGTCTTTTTTTCCTCATTAAAACTTATGTTCTTCATAATCATACAATAAATCGTTAAAGAAATACATGCATTCTAATCATATTTGTTTTTTAATTATCTTAGTCAGGCTGAAGGTTACATCAGTAGAGATTAGTGATCAGGTGATTGGATATGACTAGATTGGGAGGATAAATTAATTGTGTTAAATTAATAACATTGGCCACTTTTGAAGTAATGAGTGATAAGTGTTGTTGTTTTTTAACATGATGAGCTTGCACTATCAGTAGTTTGTTTTTACCCTGCAGAAGTTAGAGTGAACATCTAATAGCTTACAACTGTCATTAGCCATGGAGGATCATTAAATTAAATATAGGAATTATTTATATTTAAGATGAAGTAGTGTGTGTGGGGGGGTGGCATTGCTGAACATCTGCTAATGCATTATTTTTCATTTAACGTTTACTTATGCTTTGTGTGTTGTAGATAGTGTATGTGAAGCCCCCATGGACTCTGGAGGGTCTCCTGCAGTGTTTCAAAAAGCACTGGATCGCAGTCTTTGGGAGCATCATTAAGAGAAGTCTACTCAGTTGTGTTGAGACGCTCAGCAATTGTTTTAGCGCAGGTGTGTTTACTTATATTTCAGAAGATATAAAAGTAAAAACAATCACTGTCAAAGCACCTAGATAGCTTTTGTTTGCTTTAAGACGTCGTTTTTTGGAAGATCTACCAGGTGTCATCCTGGTCAGCCGTTCACACATGTACAGTTAGCCGTGTTTGATGAGGTTCTTCATCTTTGCTCTTGTAGCACCTTGAGCCTGGTTGATTCTTTAACATTGATTTTTATTCAGTTTTTTCTTGATTTGCTTCACCACGCTCCCTCTTTATTTTTTAGCCTAGCTTACTAGACTTTTACTGCTATGGACCCTGATTATGTCTGAGGAGGGTATATTTGCCCCTGGGACTTGATTTTTCGAATACGTTAACAGTCCTCCAACTCCAATGAGGTCAATCTCTTGCATGTTGAGTCACGCACTGATCTCTCTTTTACGCAAGCTTTTGTACAGGCACCCCGCCTACTGAATAGGATCCTTACACAGCCTTAAGGACTCCACACTCATATAAGTCCAGCTTTGTCACAGTGCTGGTGTGCTAGCGGGACATCTTGCTGTGCCACATGGATGCCAGAAGATTGATTTTATTCATTTATCATTTTTAATAATACCATTTTAACAACTGTAGGTGGCAGGCATGGTTTAGTGGGTAGCACTGTCGCCTCACATCGGGAAAGTCGTGGGTTCAATCATCGGATGGGCCGATCTAGGTCCTTTCTGTGGCATGTTCTCTCTGTGTCCACATGGGTTTCCTCTGGGTACTCCGGTTTCCTCCCATGCTACCAGGTCGATTAGAGACATAAAGTCCTGTAGGTACCTGCGAGGAACTTGTGCCCCAACCAGGGTGTTACCATGTGCCTTGCGCCTGTTGAAGACCTGGGTTTGGCTCCAGCACCCCTCCCCAACCCTAATAAGTGATAAAAGAAAATGAACTGAACAGAACAAGTGCAGGCTGAACAAACCAGATGTTTGTTCCTGATCACATGAAAAGGCTGGAGGTCGACTATCATGTAATTTGTGTTCATGTAAACCCTTTTTGTCTGCCATGCTATCAGCGTAGGATAATTAACACATTCAAAATCTAAATTGATTAAATAAGAAAACATCTGCTGGTGTATTAGGTGTAAATTTGACGATCTGCTTTGACCTGGTGCTGTGAAAACATTTACCTTTCTTCAATCCTTGGCCAAGAGCCCAGACTGGATGCCGAAGGAAAAGCAAGCCTGGGAGGCAGGGTGCCATGGAAAAGCAAGAAGTTCTTTGTAAAAGTTGGTGGAGCAGTGGAAAAGTACCGCTCCCCCTCTCACTGTGCCCGTGTTCTCGTGCTTTTGAGGGTGGGATGTCTTTGTGTAACCTTTTCATATGTATGTTCTCAGTAGGAGAACATCTACACACACTTTACTCCCCTGTTTTTCTATTATTGTCTGCTCAGCCCACTCACTGTTTCTAGACAGTGTTGCTGAACATTTACTTTTTTTGGTCTGAATTTACAAAGACATCTTTTTTACTTGGATGTTATGTAAAGAATCCAGTGCTGCCAGAAAAAGACAATAAAATAATAGTATAATAGATTATAATAAATAAATTATAATACATAATCTATAATTTCAGTAAATTTACATTAGAGCTTCTCTATTAGAACCTCTGTTAGATAAGCAGTAGGACGTTTTACACCTTGCAAATTTTGAGGTGATTTAAGAAAATCTAAATGTGGCACTGTAAGGAATGTAGAAAACAATTAAAAGTATATATGTGGACAAAAGATATTTAAACTCAACACTAATAAGTTATGAATTAATGGGCAATGCAGCATCTAGGGTACTGAATTAGTGATCAGAGTTATTATACATGTATCATACAAGATGGAGCAGTTTGTAAATAATGTCACTCAGACTTGATAATGTGCTGTAAAACTCAATTTTATTTACTTTTATCTCTAAAATTGAATCACAAAAACATGCCTGTTTTAAAAGATTATACGTCCCTGTGGGGTGTTCCAGTGATGCAGCAGTCTTGCCCACCAATATATTGACACATTTTACATACATGGTCTATTTATTACAAGTCAACACAACCATGATTTGTTTTAATATATATTTTATCAGGGCAGGGATCAGCACCAGTACAGAGGAAGCAAAAATCTTTTATTTATTTATTTTTTTGTTGCTTTTTGCTTCCTCTGTACTGGTGCTGATCCCTGCCCTGATCCAAGAGACGGCCTGGCATTATCTGCACAAGGCAAGTTTATATCTGGGTTAGCTTTGTGAATGGAGAGACGCACCCTGATCCACATTATTCCTCAGCCAGCAGAGGTCATAATTTCCTCAGTGGTGAGGAGTCTCCACCTGGCTTCTCATCAATATGAATACCAGCTAGCCCTGTGTCAAAGCTTTGATTCAAAATTCCTTCTCTGGTGTGTTAGGGTGTTTACTGCTCCGCTACTTTTGCGCCATGCCGTTTAACCAGTTTGGGTCAATATTCAGTGCTTGAGTCTATATCCTTTTTTTATTTGATACATCCAGCTACTGATTCAACACCATGAGTTTATGACCTGTTTACTCAGTCTATCGAATAATTAGTCAGGCCTCTGAGTACATTGTATTACTGAGTGTTTGTGTGTGTCTAGATGAGTCAGTGGATTGCAGCTCTGCTCTGTTGGCTGTGTGTGCTGCTGATGACCTGCTTACAGCCCTGAGTGGCAGATCTGCATACAGCGGTCATGTACACCCGACCCTCTCCTGTCTCAAGTCCTTACATCATAGGCTACAAGCTCAGGTTTGTACGAACACGCACACACAGTCTCACACTCATGTGCCGCTTTTGTGACATCCCCGGGAACCAGTCTCATCCTGGAGAAAGAGAAGTAAAGCCTGTTAGTTTATGTGTAAAAGTGGTTTCAACTTGGACGTCATAAAACCACGAACCATGCATATTTGCTCTTCTAGGTCAGTTGTTTAATTAAACATAATTGCTAACTAGGAATTACTGAGGTTGTTTGTATGCAAGCCTATATACTGTGGGTCGATTGGGTGACTCGGGGGTCTGGCCTGCTAGCGCATGGATCTTTGGTGTCGACCCGCCAGACGTCTAGAGAGGCGGGATTGGCTACGTGTGAAGAGAGATGGGCAAAGTCCTGATCGTCCAGGCTGTCTTCAAGAGTCCACCCATGAGACTGACTGATAAATAGAACTATAGAATAAATAGAAGCTACAATACACAGCACAGCTCACCCTAACGATAAATTTAAACCCTAAACATAGATGGTGTGAGGCTTCCTGTTTGACACTAGACACACCTTTACTTTCATCCATCTCTCTAGTACACACTCGTTTCAGATTTGCTCTACGAGTTTACACTGGCTGGAAACATTCTTGGCTGAACAAATTAGCTTTGGTAACGAGTGCAAATATGGAAGCCATTAAAGTGTATTTGTGGTTGTTTTAGCTCCGGCAGACGTCAGCGGAAGACACCAACGATGGCGATACACTAATGGCAGAGGCCGTCGATGATGTCGCATCACCTCCGCAGGCTTCCCATCAAGAAGTGTGGGCTTTGTTTGAGAATATTTGGAATAACGTGTGTAACGTCAGGTAAGAGGTGGCAGCTGTTAGCAATAAATTATGAATGAAATTTTCATATCAGCCACAGTTTAGAGAACACAGAGGTGGGTTGTGTGTAGCAGTGTTTGGGTTGGGTAAAAAACAGTTTGATAGTGGTCACAGTAGGTGTTGCAGTAGTCAGAATATAAAACGTAAAAGGAAGCGCTGAGCTCTTCAGTGTCATTTGACCAGCCGCTGCTTTCATATTAGTTTGTGTTTGCTTTATTAAGCAATAAAACACTCAATGTGTAATCACGTATGACATCACAGCTCTGATTTGGTTTGGCATCTCTGTTCCTTCTCTCTCTCTCTCTCTGTCCATCCATCTATCTATCCATCTATCCATCTATCTATCTATTTATCTACTCTATCAGGGTATTCAGCAGTAAGGTCTTATTATTTCCCTATTCTTTTTCTTTATCAGCTCGGCCCTGTTCACAGCATTACACTTCTCTCCTGGCTCAGAAGAATCTGTGCAGCACCTTCCCACCTGCCCTCCTCAGGATGCTCTTAGTTGCCTCCACCAGCTCTCTGCTGCTCTCGGACAGTTGCTCGAAGCATTTCAGAGGTACTCGAAATGTAACTATTTAAGTTCATTCATTTAGAAATCCTGAAAATATGTGTTTTAGTAAAACTGTTGCAGCCAGCCTAGCAGTTAAGGTACTAGGTGAGTAATCGAATGGTCGCTGGTTCAAGCCCATCCACTGTCAGGTGGCCTCTGTTCGGCCCTCAATCAAAGACTCTCTGGTTTCCTACCACATTCCAAAAATGTGCAGCGTGGTTCATCAATGCAGATCACAATTTGCTGTGGCGACCTCTAATGTGAACATGGAGGTAGTACTCTCGGGCCAGTGTAGCTTCTTTATCTCGAGTTTCTCATGCATTAATATGTGTGGCTTATGAAGGTCACATGCATTTGACAGGGGGGTTGAGTCTTGCTCTACAAACACGGAGAATTTTACAGATCCTTAAATCTTTTAATAATATTACAAATGATAATTGTTTGCAGTTTTGTGGCGAGATGTTTTTTAAACTGGATGTTTGGTTGTCTGGCAAGTTTAACGAGCCAAGCGGTGATCCATGACCCATGTCGGCTTTCGAATCATGAGCCTTTTCTGGATCCTCCTTTTATAGCAAGTGCAACAAATAAAAGTACAGCAATACAGACAAATATTACAATTTGACATCAACATTCCTCGTTTCCTTGTAAATCTGTTTTATTGTTGCCTTCCACAATTATAAAGCCTGTTGTTGTTGTTCCTGTTGTTAAGATGTTATCACAACCTACACAAAAGCTTGCCCTGTCTACTGGAAATGACTGGCACCATATCAATGATTGTGCAAATTTTCTTTGAACTCGACTGCAGTTGGAGCATGTGAACTGTTACGGTATTTAAAAAGAAGGGTTTAAGCTTTCGGTTGCCTTTTGGCTATTGGGAAATTTATTATCTCTGTGTCACAAAGCCCCAAGGACAGAGCAGAGAACCTGGTTAGGCATTGCTAAACATCACCACTAGCTAATTATTATTGCAAGGTCACTAGAGTTTGAACACACTCTGTACGTGCACTCTGTACGTGCACTCCGCCACATGCACGCGCCCATTTACATTTTACTTAACTGGAAACAGCAGGTAGGTAAATATTCAATGCAGGTCAGAACATTTATTCACACATTCTATTCTATCGCAGTACAATGGAACAGAAAAATAATGAGCTGTCTTTCATCATCTCCGTGTACATGATTGGCTGAATCAATAAACTTTAAACTTTTTTAATTTTACTCTTGACAAATGTGTACCGAATGTAAATTATCTGTAAATATGACAGGTAAAATCTGTTGAGGAATAATAAAATTGGTGTACGGTAGTTCTGTGTGTGACAAAAATCAGCTTTTCTTTTTTCCCCCTGTAATCTAGAATACAAATTAAAATAGAATAAAACAACACTGCTTTTTGGTTA
>JAYDZF010000005.1:5678578-5690776 GCA_034509105.1 Microcambeva barbata
ACCTAATGCTTTCTGTAATCATGCCCCTAACATTTACATTTATTTCAGGGATCTTTTAACATAATTGTTTCTTAGTTACCACCAGCACCTGGTGCAATCCCAAATGGAAAGCAATCAACTTCCCATCATTTATACAGCACCTTAAGACGTCTGCACAGTCCCCAGGCATGGTTCTGTACATAACATGTTTTTAACAACATCCCCAGAGCATATCGTAACAGAACCCGGTAAGACTTGATAGGACATACAGTCTAATGGGTTATCACTGTCTGGCGAATAATATCACAGGTGACTTTCAGGTGTAATAAAAATAAGATGATTTAGAAAGCAGTCCACCCTAAAATGCACTTAATGCATTGCACAGTAAATGTAAATGTATTCACAGAAAACTCAAATACTTGATCATTTCATTGCTTATATGATTTAAATGAAGTTAAGTAAAACTCATTAAAGAAGATATATTAAATATATCTGTTCACCTTAAAGATACAAAAACCTTCTAGTTTAGATTTTTCAAGACATTTAATCAAATTCAACTTTATTATGTTAAATTGTTTTTGTTTGTTTATTTATTAGGATTTTAATGTCATTTTACCATTTGGTTACATTCATGAGTTCATAAGGTCATATTAAACACAGTCATGGACAATTTGATGATCTACAATTCACCTCACTTGCACATCTTTGGACTGTGGGAGGAAATAAGAGCAGTAAGTTTACACTTTCAGCATTCAGCAGACATCTTTATCGACAGCGACTTACTTTACAATTACAGTATAGGTGTGAGCAGTTGAGGGTTAAGGGTCTTGCTCAAGAGCCCAACAGCAGCAACCCAGCAGTGTTGGAGCTTGAACCAGTGACAATGTGATTACTAGTCCAGTACCTTAAACACTAGGCTATGGCTTCCATGCAAACCAATGGGAGAACATATTATGTTAATGAATTAGAATAATGGGTTAAAGACAATGAAAATGAAGATAAAGTATTGGACATACATTAGTGCATTGGATTATCCAGTAAGCTCATATAAACGCTATATAAACTCTTGTCTAGGAATGTTAGAACTATACCTGACTTTAAAAACAAGAGTCAGAGTACACTAGATAAAACAACTACTGTAAAACATTCAAAAGACTAAAAAACAGGAGTGGCCATAGCACACACCCCTGATGCAGTTTGTGTATCCCTAATTTATCTTTAAATCCTTGATCAGTCAACAACAAAGTGTTTACATCAGCAGTCTCTTCAACTGGGAAAGAACACTGAGTTCTGCCAGTTCCTTCCCCTGCCTTTGACTCTCCCAATGTGTTAACTTGTTTACATTTACTCTTTCTGTGAACTTGTGAAAGTGGGTCAGCTACAATGTGATGTGGAATGATAGTGAGTTGCTGTTGGCATACAGCCACCCAAACTCTCATGGTTTACAGGTTAACTGCATTTTCTTGATCAATAAACCAATAATTATTTACCCATTCACACACCAAAATCTTTATTATGTTTACTCACTTATAATAAACTGTCCTCCTTTTTGGATTTCTGTAGATTTTCTATTCTACAGATGTTTTGTTTTTCGTAGTGTTTCTAAGAAAGGTAAGGACCAGAGTAGGCACAAATGGATTCAAGTAAATATACTTGTTCAAAATGGATTTTGACAAAGTTTTTTAGGAATGGACATCTTTTTCTAAATTTAAAGCTGAGGGTTAATAACATTGCACAAATGCCAAATTCGGTTCCTCTGATAACATTAGTATTTAAATGAACACTACATACAGCATAAATAAAGATCAGATATCGTAATGTATCAACTTGAAATATACCATTTTTAAATGGTTACTGTCAAAGAGTTTGAAAAGGTTGGAATCCTGAAGTAAAGGTGTGTCATGTAAAGTGTTTAATTCCAGCCACCTAATAGCCCTACAGATTGACCTTAGCTAACACCATAGCGGAAATGTTTCCTCAAGTTGTGCAGTATGAGGCCGCTTCACACGTTTACTTCATTCAGAGAGGCAGGTGAGAAAGGCCGGAAGGACATCATGTTGGAAAGTGTAGCAGTATTTTTTCAGGACATCCGTGTTTTCCACTGCCTCAGGTTCTTGATAAGACATGTACTTCCTGTGAGGAAGCTCACATTTAGCTGTTCAGATCCATGTTCAGTTTATATTATAAAAGCTGTCTGCCAAAAAATATGCAATTCAGTCATCTAGCGTACAACCAGAACCATATACATGTACAGTACAATTCAATTCTTACTTCACTTTTACCAGTTTGTTTGGGCTCAAAGCCCCAGGTCAGCCATGCTACCGCGCCCCTGGAACAGACATTGTCTTGCTCAAGAACCCAACATTGGCTGCATAGCAGAACCCGGATTTAAATTCCCAATCGTCCAGTTGATAGCCCAAAGCTCTACCACTGTACCTTCTTACTGGTCCACCCAGTTCCAGTTATTCAAGTAATAAGCAGATTGGCCGTCACTATGGTTACCGTTTCCAACCTCGCTGAGGCATTAGCTTCAGCAAAACTAATAGGATAAAAAGAGAATGATGTCATGCTTTTAGGTAACAAGATAACTTAATATGATTTTCATTTTTAATTTTCATTAACACAGGAACAAGTCATCTCTTCTTCAATGTCAGTTCTGGAATCGTCTCTGGAGCATCAATAATAAACCTTACCTTTCTTTAATCCATGGTGAATGATCTTTATGTTAGAATATGATATGATAGATAAGATAAGTGCATTTTGAGCCACAATTACACAATGGTGACTTCAGCGCATCCCACAGCTGCTGGAGGATGTGTGGTGAAGGATAAAAGCGTCCCACACATGCTCAACTGAGTTAAAGTTTAGGGAATTAGGGCAAATATGAGTATTGGAAGTCTTGCTCTTCCAATTAATGTTGGACATTTCTGGCCATGTGACATGTCGTATTGTCTTGCGGGCATATTCCAAGACAATTAACATGTATGGGTGTATGTAATCTGCGAGGATGGATTCCGTACCTTATACCCACCAAGCTAGCTCACGAAGAATGACTTGGTCATAAAAGAGACACATTGTACTGTAAGCAGAATTTAGGTTTGCTAAGTTGGAAGCATTAGTACATGGATCTTGAGCTTGTCTGTCATCAGTTAGGTGTAGATACTGTAAGGATTTTTCCGTATCCTACTTCTCTCCATGTGTGATTGGGCATTGAAGAGTAAATACTGCAGATGGCTTTTCCAGGGTGGGTTCCTGAGTATAGCCAGTGTCTTTGGTTGACACCAGACATTTACATTGACGTTTACACACCACAACCCTGACCAGGATGAATCATTTAGCATTTAGTGAGGTGATTACGCATTAAACCACAAAAGCTGGCAAGGCTGTGAAAGCTTAAAAGAGAAGAAAAAGAAACAAAATAGAGAAAAGTAGCTGAAAAGAAAGAGAAAATATCTGTTTTTGTATTCATGCTGGGTAAAAAACATGCAACGTCAGTGGAAAAAGGCTTCAGTCATTTGCATCCTCTTTGACCTAATATGTAAAGCAGAGGATTGAAAAAGCAAGAGAAAGGAGTCTTACTATATTTGTCTCCAATCTTCTTGCTCTAACATCATTCATTAAGACCAGGGCTCATTGGATTTGAGACTCACATGTTCACAAACAAAATCTTGCTTCTTACAATTACCCACCTAGGTCTTTGTATTTTGAATTAATCACAACTTTGGCATGAAGTCATGGCATATCAGAGCCAGTCAGAGCTGAAAAGAAAATATGATTAAGACTCTAAGTCTCTCCTGCACCCAATTACTGATAAAAGTAGAACGAAAACAATTGCCCTCAGATGATGAAGCAGTCATGGAGAAACTGCATATGTGGAAACTGAAAAAAGTGTCACTTGATGTGTCAATTTCAAGGTTTAGGCAAAGATAGGGACGGTGGTAGCCTAGTGTGTGAGCTTTGGGCTATCAACTAGAGATTGGTAGTTCAAATCTAGGCTCTGATATGCAGGTCCTGGTCCTTAATTAAGACCCTTAACCCCGTCTGTTTCAGGGGTGATGTACAACGACAAACAAGCTTAGTTATACTGGACATCTTTTTATGTGTAATGACAAAGGTGTTCTGTTATGTGCTGTCATGTTCTGGTTTGTGCTGTTCTGGTCTGTAATAATTACTGAAGCTACATGTTGCCCAGTCTGTTGAAACAACCACTATGGTGTGAAAGATTTTCTATTATTGGATTACATTGTAGCATTATGTTTCAGAGCAGCAAAAGCTATTTCATTTGTTACAGGAACTGGGTTAGGTTGGATCGGCTGGTTTCCTGCATTGATTTAGCAAACTGTACAGTATGCATTTAAGACAGAATTAATATAGTTTGTTCTATTTTGATTTGTGAATTCCATTTTTTTTTAATTTAGGGTATCCACCTTGGTCTTGCGTTGCTGGGGTCCCCCCGATTGCAGTCGGGGTGGGTGTACTGCTGTTCATTGGGTGTTGGATCTCTGAACACTTTCCCATCCATGCATTCTGGACAAAGGCCTAACAAAAGAGACCATGTACAAAAGTGATGTCATTTGTTGTTGACAAATTGAGGTAAAAATAGTGGAAATCTTTATAATAATGATGATAAGGGGAAGGATGATAATAATTTCATTTTTATAGTGAATATCTGAAGGTGCATTAATCAAAATACCTGTACATTAGTATTTTTAATAATTAGATAATGTATACTATACTTGTACAATAAGAAAAAAAGTGTCTGTTTGTTTTCTTATATGCAAATGCTTGATTTGAGTGTTTAGTAATGGTTGTACATGCACATCTATCAGACCAAATACAAATAGCACATAATAAAAAACCTACAAGTGATTGTTTGAAGGTCAATTTCTTATAAATAATCCAATCACATGATTTAGTTCTTCAAGGTCACTTCTTCAAGTAATAAATAATAGACTAAATGAAGAGACTACAAAGATAAAAATGGTCAATGCTAAGGCTGTGCACATGGACATTCTTGGCTTGTGTTAAAAACACATTCATTATTTGCTGCTAGTGAGTTGAAAAGAGTTTATTTTCTTCACATTACTGGGAATGCAGTATTTGTCTCAAAGCAAATACTGCATTCCAAGTAACATTAAGAATAGTAACAACACTAATAGTTGTGTACAAGTTTTACATGTTTTCAGTGCACTATGACCTGGATTAAGGAACTGCCAAAGATGTCTGTGACCTAAGAGCTTTCCTGTAGGGCGAGTAAACTAAATGCCTGGGTTCTTTCCTGTAGAATGAATAAACTAACAATGAACGGACTATAAGTTAAAAGCAAACACAGCGTCATACTATATGTCAGTTTCAGATCCATAACTATGTAAAGTTTATTCTTTATTAATTTTCATTTTCAAAAACAACCTCAAATCAGAAAATGGGGAACATATGGAAAATGCAAATAAAATAAAAAAGAGAGTTTGAACCCAAGACATTTCCTGTTTTCCAATTTAATTTCATTCCTGCATTTCAGGCCTACAGCATATTCCAAAAAAGGTTTGGATGGAGCAATTTATGGCAAGTTGTGAGGTGCAACTAAAAAACAAATGTGATTCCAAAGCGGTGATGTCATTAGGTGTTCAGGCAACCCCTGAGGATTTTTCCCTCAGAACCTAACTGAAATAGTTAGCAGAAATCACTATTATCTCCACATTTTTCATGCTTTGATTATGTCTATATACAATTTATCATACGTGTTAATGTTAAGTTCAGTTCATTTTCTTTAACCCCTTGTCCTAATTAAGGTCAGGGAGGGGTGATGGAACTTTTTTTCGATGGACACGAGGCACATGGTAAACGTGTTAATGCTAAATTATTAAGAATTTTAAATTTTTTAGCGTAAATATTCCCACAACGTTGACAAATCCTTGGGAAGTGGGCTTTGTAATAAAGGAATCTTTACAGTATTTGAGCCCTAACTCAGGGATCTAGGATCAGCCTCAGTGTGGTTATTCAGATAGCTGCCGCTCCATAATTGATTGTTTGGGACAGAGTGACAATGGTTGGGCACAATCCGTGATCTCCAATCCCTCAGAAAGCACTGCATCCAGAAACGCTACTAAACAAAAGCTCATATAACCACATGGTCGAGGGATTACTTTGACAAATATTCTGTTACATACTGTGCAGAAAAGAAGGCTTTTGTTCAATCACATCGAGAACTGCATTAATATGCACTAATCAGGCATAACATCATGATCAGGCATAACATCATGACCACTTTTCTAATATTGTCTTGGTCCCCCTTTTGCTGGCTGCACTCAACCAGCTGTAATGCATTGTGTATTCTGATACCATTCTATCAGAACCAGCATGAACTTCTTCACCAGTTTGAGTGACAGTAGCTTGTGTGTTGGATTGGAAACACACGGGCCAGCCTTCTCTACCCACATGCATCAGTGAGCTTTGTACACCCATGACCCTGTCGTCAGGCTACCACTGTTCTTTGCTCCGAACACTTTAGATAAATACTGACCACTGAACACCTCACAAGAGCTGCAGTTTTGGAGATACTGTGAACCAGTCATCTAGCCATCAACAATCTGACAATCTTATTTTTCCTGCTTCTAATACATCAGCTTTGAGGATAAAATGTTAACTTGGTGTCTAATATTTCACCCACTAAAATGTGCTGTGGTGAAGAAATAATAAGTGTTATTCTCTTCACCTATCGAGGGTCGGAGTGCACTTTAGGTCCTGAAGTACACATAAAGAACGTCACCACAGAAAGACGATAATACCAGGAGATTGAACAAAAGAGAAATACAAATACAAGAAGAGACAAATAGCTACAGCAAAATAGATTCAAATCAACATAAAAAGGAGAAATGTCTGCTTTCAATCGCACTGGTATGCCAGAAGCCCCATGTGTTTCATTACGTCCACTTGTCTCACAAACATGATAATGATGGAAGCTATGTGTTGGCACTCAAGTATGTTGTTTATCAGTGAAGCTAAAAGTAGTTTTAAGAAGAAGAAAAACAACAACCAGAAAGTACAGCTCATTAGTTTGTCTGTTGTTTTTAAAAGTATATCAATTTTAAATGAATATGTTGTAACTATGAGTGCAGCAAAACCACTTTTATGATATTTCAGGCTCTTCTAACATGGCATCTTGTAAGATAGTCAAAATATTGCAGTTCAGTTGATCTGCTGAATTGCTTACAGTACTGCACATGCTCCATTATGACTTTGAATTTGAATTTGGAAATTGCATTTTCAGGACACAGAAGAATAGCTTGTTCCCACACAGAGTTTTGTTGTCTTGTTTCCTTTTGTCTCTGTGAGTGTGATGTCTGGGAATGCACGTTGTTCCCGAAGCTTTGGGTCAACAAAGGCTGTTCCCACAAACACATCGTTCCTGTTTTGTGTGTCAGACTGAAGAATAGGCACAAGCGCAGTTCTAGCTGAACCAGGTCCAGTGCCAAGCCTACTGGGTTTTATTTCATTTTCCATGGATGTCTATGTTTATTTTAACATGTCAATGCCAAGACATTCGAAAAGTGTCACGAAAGCACGACTGCAGGTGCTAGACTTCTATCAAAACATTCCAATTCTAAAGCACAAAGGTCTAGTGCATGTGGTGTACTGTTATTTATTTAGTACTGGTCAAATAGGATTCACAAATCACTGATTCATATTGTTTATTAGCATTTACTGTCCCAACTTTCCTGGAGCTCATGTTTGCATGTTTCATTATTTGACCTTCAGCCACCTGGGCTCTTTATGTATGGAAATTGACCAGCACCAAAAATTTTGTTTGGTGTTTTGCATGGATTGTGCTTTCTAGTGTTTTTCTGCAGACCTTATATATTTGTACCCTAACACCTCTGTGATACAACACCACCTCTGCCCTCAGTATTTATTTGTTTAGATGTCCAGCCCCAGAAGAAAATCACTGTATTTTGTAGGGTGGTCTGCACCATCCCACACAAAAATGTAACATATGGAGACCCCTTCAAAATGACCCAACAGGCCACCTACTGCTTGATAGGCCCTACAACTACACATTTTAAATGATAAACAAAACTATTTTTATACATATTAAAAAATTATGGTATTTATTGAAAACATGGTCTTTAGAACAGTGACTGGCTCTTGCTCTTGAAATATTATTCTTAAATAAGTTATACAGTTATAAAACTTGAGTTTCACAGATATAGAGCTCTAAAGGAAGCACAAATATGAGTCAAATGTTGAAATAGTTCACCACACACTGTGAAATAGATGGAAACAGGGTGGCCAGATCTTTCTAATTTAGTTTAGAATACTCTTTTCATCACTCTGCAGTGAAGTTTGTCTTTTGCATTTTGTGGCAATCTGTGCTGTGAAACACACACACACAGACACTCGTGAACACTAGGGGGCAGTGAGCACACATGCCCGGAGAAGTTATAGGTTGAGTGCCTTGCTCATGGGCACTTCAGTCGTGACCTGTCAGCTCTGGGAATCAAACCGGCAACCTTCTGATCACAAACACAGTTCTCTAACCACCAGACCATGGCTGCCTCCCAAAAAACTTGAATGTGAAGATGCCACAAAAAAAACCCCAGTTAAACCAACATGATCTAGAAATGAATATGTATTTGTTACAAATTTGTTATGTTTTCTTTATTAAAAAAACAAAACACACAATACCCCAAATAGAGAATATGCAATATGTAATTAAAAGCCCTGAAAAGAGTCAGAAAGTGAGTCAGTTTGCAGCGTTTTTTTACGATTGGTCTGTTTACAAAGACTGTAAACTAAGTACTAAGCGTATTAAATGGCTTCAGAAAGAAAGCTGCTAGTAATGGCAGTCATACTTTGGAATACTACTTGGAATCTCTAATTCTCTAGGTCTATAATTGGGCCTATAACAATTGGTCTATAATTGGGCCTATGTACTATATACTATAAACCATGTCTAAAATAAATAGTATATAATAATAGTAAATAGTATCAATTTTTTGTGCATTGCTGAAACAATGTTAATTAATAAAGTAAGTCATAATCAGTAACAGAAGGACTTAATAGTATGTTAGTACTTACCATCTTTATTTATGGCTATTCATATGTCACTCAAATTGTTAATGTGGACATTTTCTTTCATTTCCATTTCATTTTCAGCATTTAGCAGACGCCTTTATCCAAAGCGACTTACAGAACAGTTACAGTATACAGTCTGAGCAATGAGGGTTCAGGGCCTTTCTCAAGGGTCCAACAGCATCAACCTGGCAGTGGTGAGGTTTGAACCAGCGACCGTCAGATTACAAGTCCCGTACCCCAACCACTAGGCTATGGCTTATTTAACTAATTCATGATGGACTAATTACAAATTAGTAAACTAGTAGTGAAGTGTTAGTGTATGCTTGGTTGTAAAGTTTAACTGTAATATATACATATACATAATCATCCATTTCTATAGGAGGCACATATGTCAATATACAAAGTTTTTCCAATTTCTAATATGTGTCAAGCATGTCAGCAATTGATTCCCTTATTGTCATGCTCATTGTCTGCTGATTTGAAAAATGTTCAGGTATGTCAGCAGATGGGCTACAATCAGTAATTGTACAATCAGACAACATAAACTAAAATAAATAGATTAATAAATAAAGATCTTGTAATCCTGGTAATTAACTTGATGAGTACAATGTGCACCCAATAATGGTGAACACAATCAAATTAAGATTCATGTCATCTTGACTGCAGATCTAATTATTGTATAACATTATAATCAAGGTCACATCTCTCTTAGTGTGATGATTCTCCTGGGAATGTATTTCCATGAAAACAACTGACCTACTCAGAATGATCTTGCTGACTGTCACTCTGCTTTATTCTTTTAAGTCTCAGGGTTTTTATTAACCACCTTTGGATAAAACAACAAAAATCTTTATAAAAGAAAATGCTACTCAATCTTTGATCAGATATTACATTGTTACTTAATATGTAATGAGCCTACACTGTCCATACTTGTAATTATAACAAATAAAGAACTGCAATAGTAAAAAGTTGCTTTCAGTATATTCAGTAAAAATTATGACAGTCATAAGCTATTAGTCATTAACGTGTGTGTTCATAGTTCATAGTTTTATTATTTACTGTATGCACCTGTCTACTGTAAATGCCAGTCAGCATTTTATGACTTGTTTGACAAAGAATGTGCAAACATCAGGAAAAAAAAAACTTTTGTTCAACCTCCAATGACAACAGAGATACATTCCTTCACACCACATTTGAACACAGAAATATTATTTTGTTTAATATGCATTTTACTTTTTACTACATCAAGCAGTAATAAACTAGTCTATCATGATAAAAATATCATGATTTTATTTGCTTCTTTCTATCTTTATTGTATAAGTGATCTTTCATGTTGTTTTTTGCAGACGTAGTGATCTGAACCAATGTGTAAAGCTAGAACACAAAGCAGGGCTCTGAGAAGATTAGGTGCTGAATAATCGACTGGATTAAGCCTGTTGAATTATCCAACTGAAAAGGTACTGCACATGCATTCTGTTTGGACTTGGAAAGGCTGAATTTGGCATCTTTTTTCAAGAATGGGGCACGTGTTGAGCATTACAGCCACACATGCACTCACATAAGTCTTGTTTTTTTAGCATACAGTACAAAGTGGATTATGCAGACTTTAGGCAAAGGTTTCACCGATGATTGTAAATGAAACTTAACTTTTTTATATTTGTTTTCATAATCTGGTCTGGGTCACAATAAGTCACATACTAATCAGAATCACTGAGCCTAATCATTACAGGGAGCTACACACTTGTGGATATTCAGAGAACATTAGGAAAACATGCTCAAATTTCTATTGATATGGTGGGTCTGGTTTTCCCTAATCCACTATACGACCCCTTTGCCATTTTGCTCACCTGTGCCTTATTGATGAATAAATAACTTGATTATTGTGGGATCTCTTTATGGTTAAATTGGCATTGTAACATTGTAATTGGCTGGCACATTACTTGGTCAATTTAAAGCTACAGTGGTATGTTCCAGGCACTGTAACGTTTGGCTTCAGTTCTATTTTATTCAATGTTAAGCCATAGTTTATGGGAAACTAAGCTTATCTGCCGAGTAATACTGTACCCGCATGTGCAAACTTGACACATTTTTGGAATGAGTCACAGTGAGTAGGCAGGTTTTTACCAACAAGATTCTGTTAGACGATTTTATAATGAATATATTCACATGCTCAATATCAATCCAAACATACATGGATTTGTCATTTCTCAAAAACTGGCAAAATAAAACAATACTTCACACCGACCAGGCGTAACATTATGACTACTGACAGGAGGAGTGAATAACAACTTCTTTGTCCTCAAATATTTTACAAGTGGGGAAAATGGTCAAGCATGAGGATTTGAGTGAGTTTGACTTGACTTGACATGTGAAGGCTACATCATCACAATCAGCCATCTCCAATACTGCAGCACTTGTGGGGTGTTTCTGGTCTGCTGTGGTCAGTATCTATCAAAAGGGGTAAAAGAAGGTGGTAAACCGTTGACAGGGTCATGGGTGGACAATAATCATTGATGCACACAGGGGACCATCACAATTTTAGGAAGGTGGTCATGATTTTATGCCTGATTGGTTTATGTACATTTGTCTTCTGAGAAATTCTGTTTAACGCTGTGGTGGGTTTAGAACTTCTTTTGGAAACATATTCCAAGATGTTTCAGCTCAGTTTAAAGTTTTATTTGAACGTACATAGTCATATATGGTACAACCGGCAGTGAAATTCTTTTTAAATATAAAAAATAAAGAGTACAAACATTTTAATTTAACTTTAAAATAAAATGTAAAAATAGAAACAATAGAACAATATAAAGTGAGCACACACACACACACACACACACACACACACACACACACACACACACACACAATTACATATTATTGATACTTCTAGTGCTACATTCTCACATGTGTGTATATTGTATAACGTGTGTGGGTGTGTGTGAGAATGTAGCACTAGAGGTGGGACTAATATGAGGCTTAAGTATAAGCAATGATAGGCTTACAGTTTAGACTGCTCTTCCAATCGAATACTGCAGTCTTCTTAAAAGTTAATTATGTCAAATCTTAGGGTCATATATCCACCACAACTGCTTCTGTGCTAACAGTGACAAAAAAGTAAGGTTCATTGACATAAAAGGAATTACTTAG